>JAOWBB010010909.1:0-73589 GCA_028565995.1 Ricinus marginatus
GCGCCCCCCCCCCCCCCCAAACAAAAAAAAGGAAAATGATACGCGACAGATCAGATGCGGGATCCACAGTTAAAATGTAGTTTCACGTGCATCACAAAATACACGGAAAAATAGTTTGCTTCATCAACGAATGAATCTGTCGAACTCTCTCCTGCATGCTGCAGTTTCGTACACGTCCATCCTGCATCCCGAACATTTACGGAATCGCAAATTTTTTCAGTTAAATTGTTGTATTTAAATAATTGTTCGGTGAATGAATTTCGATCGATCGCGGAAACGGCCAAATTCACATATTTCCCATTGTTTTTAACATAACTTTTAGATATAAAAATGTAGTTATGGAATATAACATTTCGAAGCGTGACACTAATGACTCCCGGAGAAACTTTACTGGCATAGGCAATAGCATTAATGGAGTTTTAGCACTGCATCCGAGAACATGCCTTTGCAAAATATTGTTTTTTACTTACACCCTCCTATTTAAAATTATTACGTTTCGAATCATGCAATCATTTAAATGTGTTGAAACTTGTACGGTTTATGTTGCAAACAGTATTTTAACGTGAATAAGCGATTGTGTGTGTATAATATTGGCAAATTAAATAAAAAAAAATTCGAATCAATTTGATTAAATAATAAACCATTACTTTTTGATAGCGTCTCATGATGAAATCTCAATATGATTCAGCTCCTTATAAGTTTCTTACGAAGGAAGGTAATATCGCGATACAATATGATAATATAATGGCGAAGGGATAATATTGCGATATGGTAAAGTTTTTCATTATTTTTTAAACAATATCCTTCGTGTAAATTTTTTTTTTTTTTTTACACAAGAGGAAAAAAGTAGCATTTACATATCGCAGCATGCATAATGAACGTCAAAATAATTTTTTTTTTTTATCTTTATGCGAAGCTTGAGGTTCTGTTTGAATTTGATCTGTGTCAACGTTCGGTTCGAGGTACTTTTGCCAACTGACGCACAACGACAAATTTTATATTTAAACGTCTTGCAACAGTGAAAAAGTTTAACATATCACGATGAGGCCAGCGACCGTCATTAATTTTTATGATTTAATATGGGAAATAAAAAATTTATTTTCCCATTATATTCTCGATAACGTGCCATTTGTACTTTTGCGGGAATATTTTTGATGGTTCTCCAAAACCTAACCTAACTCGCGCGGAAGATTACATTCGCCATTAATCGTCCGCATTTAATTTTCCAGGTTAAGGTCTTTTTGACATTATAACGTTGTAATAGTCTGATGTTCTTCATAACAGTCTCCGGCGCCCTGACGTTTGGAAGTATTTTTTTTCTTTGCTCCGGTAAAAGCTGCCCCAACCTGCACGTCCATCCAAACGAAGCTTAAATTTTCGCTTCTTCCACAGCCCGATTGGAATCATCCGGGCATCGCATCATCCTCCAGATGCACCGAGTTTCGCTGCTTAAACGTATGTCCTGGAGCATTCTCCAGCAGCGAATGCCGCTGTCCGAGGACGCTTTTCCCGCGGCGAACGGACGTAAAAGGGATAGGGAAAAAAAAAACGAGTTTACGATTCACCTTATTCAATCTTCCGATTTCCTCTCTTCATTTTCACAATTTCCCGTATTCCCGGATAAATTTCGGATCTTTCCAAAAACTTGAGAGTTCGAAAAAATATCTTTCGGCCCCTGTGTGACGTGCCGTAAATATATAATTTCTGTGTACTTCCAGAGTCTGAAAGAGACAGAGAAGAGGCAGGAAATTGAAATCGGCGCGTGGATTTATGGAATCTTTCTCGTCAGGGAGAAAAATCAGAAATCCGGGACATTAATCTTCCTCCGTATTGAGGCGGAAGGTCTCGGGGCATGCTAAATGCGCTGCGGCGTCCGCCGAGGAGACGCTGCAGCATTGGTTTGACCCCCGCGTAAATTATCGAAAAATCTGCAACATTTACCGCATGTTAATTTTTCGCCGTTGACTTCGCATCCAGGTTTCTCGCATAAAACATCGGTTGAACGTTTTCCCTCTGAGTTTGTTTTGCCCGGGAAATTTTTCAAAATTCGACCGAAGCTTCGCGCCCCCAAATTCCTCACGTCGTCTTGAACAATATTTGAACAGCGACGAAAGGATCGGGCACCCTTTTCCCGGCAGTTTTAATTTAATTTTCCCACCTTTTTGAAAGTATCCTGCGATTCTGTGCGATCATTTCTTCGGCCATATTAAATTAATGCGCTGTTTCCTCCTCCTGTGAGTAAAAATTAAATTAATTTTGTCCATGGATGAAATCCAGATACGTTCTCCGCCATTTCCAAACGTGCGATGTTTATTAATTTCCACCTTTTTTTCTCCTTCCACGTTACAACGGTTACGATTTCCACCGGAAACAGTCGCTGCATTCGACCGAGAGCGCGGATTCAATCCAAGATGCTTGAAAAATTTTTCCATGCTGCACAGGTAAAATCATTTACCGGGAAAATTTTCTCCAAAATCCAAAGGAAAAGGTAATTCAATTTTACGGTCGTTATTCATCAGACCGAAGGCGGTGCAAAAGGCATTCCAGAGCCGTTTCCTTAAGAAATTCTTAAGTCCTCGGGAGAGATATTTTCCTTTTTTTGTTAATTAATGATTTAAGTTTGTGGCCAAATGAAGGGTAAGAATATCCTCCCCACCGTGGAGCCTGGGAGAGGGTAAAAATTTCCCCGCCCCGTTAGCGCCATTCACGTATCGAAATATGCTTCATGCCTTCAATTTATAATGAATTTTGCGTATTTGAATCCATCCCCCCCGAACCTGGCTGTTTGCTTTTCCGAAGGAAGAACATACAAATCATTCGACACATAAACTTAATACTTCGTCGGTGTTCTAAATCGATAGTACGCTTTCCGCAGGTTTTTGTAACGTTTCAAAATTATACGTGAACATTGTCTTATTGCCGAGACCGCAGCGTGACAAACTCTCTCACTTAAGCGGATGGATGACTGGAAAAACAAGGCGAGGGTTTAATTAATTATTTAAACGATAGTCTGGAAAATGTACAAGTCAGCCGAGGTGGAGAAACCTTTTCGACATTGCAGAAAAAGAACGTGCGGAAGGAATGCTTGATCCGGTCTGATAATCCAAACGTTATCGATCCGCTTCGCGAGGGCGTCATTTTCTCCAGTCGCCGCTGGAATTTTACGGCCTTCCGCGACAGCGACTCATCCGAAACGGGAAGGTCTGCCTGACATCCGCTTCCGCAAAAAAACCTGGAATCCTCAATTCGGAATTGCTAATTGTCACTTTTATCCGACAGCGTTCTTTATCATTCGGCTTTTTCACCGCTGAAGGGAGCGCGCTGTGGAATCAAAATTGCTTTGCCTTCGTTCCCGAAATTTTATTCTTCCCTTTGGGGTGATCGCCCGCGAATTTCTCCGCGGTAAAATCGCATTTGATCCTTTTTGCATTGCTGAATATCCGACTGCCCCTCGGCGGGGGGGGGGGGGATGCGATTGAGGAAAATTTTCATTTGTAAATGGAATTTTCTCCGGAGAAGCTAAAAACCCCGCGGATTAACAACGGGAAACAAACTTCTCTTCCCCTTTTTTGGTATTTAACAAATGTAAACAATCAAAAATTTTAAAGTAAAATTCCCGACGATTTTTCCTTGGCCTCGCACCTTTTTCTCCATTTTCCTCTTTTTCATCTCGCGAGGAAAATTTTCATTCCTCTTAAAAACTTCCTTTATCCCGCTGCGGTCTGTGTTTTTCTCCATCTTTTCGCGAACGCCGAATTTTCTAGCTGGAAGTCGTTCCTGGATTATCCAAAGCGACCCGAATGCCCGGAACATCGCATCCGTTTCAATCCTGCGGTTCCCTTAATTTTCCGTAAATAAATCTACGTTCGCTTAAAAATCCATGCATCGCGCTTTTTAACTATTTGCGCCTGATGAAATTTTTATTAGCCAAAATAATTCGCGGAGCTGTAAAAGCGGCATACCTTCTGAGGATCTTCCCTCGCTTAGATGTTTTATGGAGCAGCAAAAAGATTAAAATAACAAGATTTGTATAGTTTATTGCTGTTTTTCCAATAAATTCCTATTTTATGCTACTGTCGTATTTTAAATTTTAAGATAAAATAAAAATGGAGCCGGAGTTGAAAATTATTAAACCGTAAAGGAAACATTAAATAATTAAATACGCCGTACGATTGTTAAGGGTGATAAAAAAATTTTTTTTTTTTGTCTTTCCTTTTTGGATGTACCTCAGGAATCAAGAAAATAATGCTCTGGCAGAATTATGAAACATTCATAAGTGTTAAGCCGCAAGAATATTATCTGTTTATTGCATAAAGTAAAATCCTTTTTTGCCAAATCCCCTATTGAAGTGAATGGAGGGATAAGCTCAAAACGCGTCGGCAGGGAAATGTATCGCGAAAATTCGGTATGTGAAGTTAAACAGAGCAGGTAAAATTAGATAACATTGTTAAACATCAATCCTGTTGGTGAGGTTTTGCGCTGCGGTCTTTTTCCCGTATGGAAGCGGTTTCGAAATGCCTCGGTGACCGAGGCGATTCGCAGGTTTTCAGATAGAAAAAGTTTCATCTTACGCTTACATTGACAGAAAAGAAAAACGCTTTTCTTTAATAGATTAGTAATAATGAATACACGAATAGCAACGTTGTTCCTCCCCTTTCGGCACGGTTTCACACCCACACAGTAAATCGTTCGAATAATGCAAACTATTTATCTACCGTATTGCAGATAAAATGAAACGTTTCACGGTCCGGCAAAAAAAGGCAGCTATGCCCTGCCGCCCCAGACAGGAGGCGAAAGATCGGTTTTTTTTTTAACACCATCCAAAGGCACGTCTTTGAATATTAACTATTGAGCTTTCCCTCATTAAGGGATGAAACGCTGTCGAAAAAATCTCCCTGATGATATTTTCGAAAATGTCTCGATCGCATGAAGCGAAACCCCCTTCCGATCGTTGGATATAAAAAAAAAAGTTCGAAAAATCTCATAATTTATATCCAATAATAATATACAAGTTGCGCGATACAAACGCCGTTCGTGCATCATTTACACCAGGCGTACTGGAATTTTTGTAAGATCGCTTTAAGCCATTACATTTACTGCGGTTGCAAAAGTTTCATGCAAAACGCTCACTGTTGATGTATCTCACGTGACTCTTTCAGTTCGTGTTCCCGTACTAACACGGCAAATATATATTCGGATTCATCCGTTTAAACTGACGTGATCCAAGCTGTCTAACGTTAAACAAGGACCGGGGGAAGCAGGGAGGAGGGTTGTTCGTGCATGAAAAGAGTAAAGTCAAATAGAGGATATAATAAACCTGTCACGGTGATAAGCGAAAAGCACAAAGGAGAAGAAAGAAGCCTTTTTATCCATCCAAACCGCAAAATCCCCAGCTCAGAGAAAAGTTTTATCCGCACTTCTTACCGTGGAAATGAAAACGGCAAATCTATTTTTGCCTTTTTTTTTCTTCGCCCCCCCCCCAAAATATGAATGCGGCTGTCGTCTGCTGTTGCCTTTCCCGTGCAAAAGTCAAACCGACAGGAGTGGCGAAAAAAAAAAATAATTTTCTCCCGAAGGGGAATTAGAAAGCGAGGGCAAAACTTTTTGACTGCCCCTCTCCAAAGCCAGGGCGACGTTTGAAAGTCAGTTTAACAACGTCAATTTACGGTGCACGAAACGGATGGATCGATCCCGCTCTTTTCGAATGCACAGTTTGTATTGTTTGACAGGTATCACCAGTGCGACTCTTCATTTTCGAAAAATTTTCTAAAACGAGCTGGAGCAACCACTCCCATCGACTTCCTTCCCTTGCTCACCTTTCTGTGGGTGTCTGAAACACAGTCAGAACGTCTTTCTCCATTTCACCAAACGAATCTTTACACCGGCAGATGTTCTATATCCTGTATGAATAACGGAAAAGCTTAATGCAAGCGATTCATATGTATATATATATATATATAAATTTTTTGCAAATAATATATCAGACACGTCAATATGGGGGGGAATCCTTTTAAAACGAAAAATATTCGCATTGTGAGAGCTGGAATGATTTTATCCAGTTTTCCAGATGTAAAATGTAATCTTCTTGTTAGCTGACAATTTTCTGGCACCAAGGCGTGAATATTTTTAATAAAATGATCTTATTCTCCGGCATTTTCGCCCAATGTTAAAATTCGAATTTGCTGTTTACTGAGGACACAAGTAGGATTTATTATTACCTGTTACCGAGAACATTGCGTCGAAGAGGGAGTAATCTTTGCTGACGGCGTGATGTCGGGCAAACCTGCAGAAATTGCACGTCGATCGTGGTCGACGTTGCTTTGGACGCTGACAAAGAGAGTGTAAAAAGTTCTCTGTTTATGCAGGGATTTTCTGGAAACCCGGTCCCGCTGAGATTGCACTTTTCCCCGCGTGGAAATCTCCAAAGATCATTTTTGCCGGATTCCTCCCTTCCAGCAGGCACGTCCATCTTCAGCAGATCAATATACGCCACTGCAATCGCTCATTTTCTCTCCTTTTTCTCGAGTGCACACCTCCAACTCGTTTTCGGATGAGAAAAAAAAAAAAGGTGAAAAATTTCATTTCAGCGAAAATTAAATTTAAACTTGAGCGAAATTTTCGCATTATTTCGCATTTCCCCGCTTTCGAAGTGGGAAAGAGAAGCTTGAGGGAAAGGCAAAGGCGGTAAAACGGGAGAAGAGGGCCGTGGGTTTCGAGATACCGAGTTTTTCCTTCTTTTTCGGCAGGAGCACCGGGAGAAGGAAAATCCTGGAGAAAGAAAACCGAGAAGGGAAAGGAAAAAAAAAAAAGATTGTGAAGTTCTCAAAGAAACAGAGAAAATTTTTGACTGGAAAAGTCAATTAGTTTTAACAATAAGAAAAGTTTTTGATTAAAAACCCTTCACTTTATTAAGAACAATGGATCGGTGATTCTTTTGCTTCCATTATTTTTGACGTTAACACGAAATCTGAATTTTCCAGTCCGGGCAAAATATGAATTTTTACCATTTCCCACCTAGTTTGCTCTCAGTGCACACCGAACAATTTGTACATTCATCCACGTTTTCTTAATGGCGATGATTAAATTTTTCCATCAAACGCATTGTTTGTTCTTTTATTGCAGTGTCAACTCCGTCTGTGGCTGGATATTCCGGGCAAAATGCAAAATGCAATGTTAAAATTAATTATTTGTAAAAATTTGGTAATGTTTCGATCGCAGTGGTAATTCCATCCCTTTTAAAAACCTTTATTTTAAATTCAAATAAGGGGCAGCAGCGCTTTGAGAATGATCCCCGATTAACCTTAATCTGATTTCAAGTAAACAGTCCTCGTTTCAATTAAAATTTTTTTGTTCCTGCCAACTTAGATCGCGGCAGGGAAATTTCCCGCATTTTTACAAAATGCATTTCACGTGGCAACAGGTGGAAGCTTCCTCCCCGACGCGGGGGGGGGGGGGGGACCGATATCCGGTTTCCACGCTCAGCGATCCTGCTTCTAGCCCGGGGTAAAACCCGCTTTCAAGTCACGTCTTCTGCTTCATCCGTTAAAAATGGCCGAGCGGTGAAGACCGGGGGAAAAAGTATTTTTCTTGCTTTTTCCCCTTCCGTCGTGAAACGGTTTCCGCCCGCCGCGGATCGCGCATTCACCTTCGGGTGGGTTGAACTACCGGGGAAAAGCAACGAAGGAGATTTCCCGGCGGGAAAAGGCATTTTCCGAATCGTCGAAAAAATCACCCCTTCGCACCGATCTTTTCCCGTTTCGAGAATTACCAACCGTCGAAGCATCGGATCGGGAGCTGCTTTTTTTGCCCTCCTCTCATCCCGGAAAAAGCCCGACCGGTCGAGGCTTCCGGCCGTTGAGTGGCAGGCACCGACTGCATCTTGCCGGAAGCCTCCCTGGAAAGGTTGGGTCAGCCGAAATCTGCATTGTGCACTTTTGCGATGTCGCGACATTTAAAAAAGTAAAAAATAAATTTTGTCACGTCGGAAAAGAAACGCTCATTAACATTTTTTCCGCCGCTGAGACTTTCCCGTGACCGACGGCAAAAATCTATTCCGCTAACTTCATCCCCCCCAAAAATCCCACCCTTGGGTCGCGACAGTTTGCCTCCCAAGGCGACGCAAAAGTCACCTCGTCTGACGTCTTTTCCGGAGCAGCCGAAAATGTTAAATGAAGTCATGCATTTCCACCGAATTTAAATTCCTGCGGGCAAACGCCGAGGAAAACTTTCCAGTCCCGGCGAGAACCTCGGAAAAAGTATCGGCGGCTGGGAAATTGCGGCACCATCCGGGAAACTTGACATTCCAGAACGTCAGAGGCAATAATAAGTTTGTCGCTCCCGCAACACTCCGGGGCCGCACAAACCTGCCCTGCCACGTGGAATTAGATTTAGGGGGAAACCTTCCGCCTTGCTAATAATTTTCTCCTGTCGGAAGAGACGGTGCGATATGGAAGCGCCGGGGAAAATTGAAAATTCGAAAGCGAACTTAAATGTCGGGGGGGGGAGGGGGGGAAAATGTCCTTTGCGTTGCACTTGTATAATTTTATGGAATTCCCCGCTGGAGGAATGGAAAACCGAAAATCTCCTCCCGGACCTGAGCTCCAGGTACGTCGAAAAAATCAATTGGGCATGTTACGACGAAAAGTTTCGTTTTAGAACAAGTAAATGAACATGTGAATATGGAAGTGTGGAAAAGGTAGACAACAATAAAAGGGCATTGATTCTAATCTGTCGTGCGGCTCATGCGGGCCCATTCAGGCAATTGTATGTTTAATTGTAATATGTGGTTAAACTTCGAGGGGTTGATGTTTTTTTAGCGATCGAGGGTGGTTCATGAAAGTGCGACAGAGGCGTGCCTCTGCTGCTGCTGCCCCGTCGATTTCTCGTTTCCAGGGAGTGTTCCAGCCGGAATTTTTTTTTCTGTGTTGCCAACCGAAGGGGCGAATTTCACGCACAAAATCCGTTCCGAGCGTGTGGCGCGGCATGAAAACGCTATCGCTATTCATAAGATTTCAAAAACCGGATTTCCTCCAGCAGGAATTTCCCGGTTGAAGTTTATTTCGTATAAGAAGATGCCACCTCATTAATGCAAAGCAGGGGCGATGCACTTAGTTAATGGTTTCTGTAGGAAAAAGCCTTTTGTAAACTGATCTTATTAAGCGATTAGCGACCTGGGTTTAATTAACTTTCGTAATTTCCATCTATTTGACACGTTTTTACGTAGCTTCGCTCTTTATTATTTTTAAACCGACCCCCGGAGTTTGTTCGTCTCCTTTTGCAGGTTCCAGAGCCCTCGCCGTAAGACCGGGTCGTTAATATAAATCGCGAGTTCGTTGTTTTTCCGCTCGGGAAATTTATTTTTGTCCAGGAAGGCGTCCTGGGACGCAATTTACAATATGCAGTACGCCTAATCCGCGACGATAAATTTTAAATTGGTTTATTAATTGCCTGGAGTCGAGACCCGTCGCGAAAGGATTTGCACCGGAACATATCCGTCAGATATCGTACCGAACGCGGCGCACGCGTTCGGAAGTGGAGGCAGAAGATCCCGGTGCGATGTCGAAACGCAGTGGCGCCAGGCGGCAGCTCCACCGATCCAAAATGGGTTCCGTGGTGGGGGGGTTTCTCCTTTTATTTTGTTTTCCTTTCCTTAACACCGGCAGAGTAAAAAATTTATATCTCTCTTACCTTTTATCGTTCATTTAATTGGATAATTAAAAATACCTTGAGAAACGTAAAATAAACGTTAACCGTTCCCGGAGAGGAACGTTTTGCTCGCATATACCAAACGCATCGTGTAATTCGAATCCTCTGCGAATAAACTGCGAGGAGAATATGGGACCGCGGCATCGTATAACGGACCCAGGTTAGGAGGTTAACGAGTTCAACCCCGCAAAATAGGGGAAGGTTTTAATAAGAGAGCTGCTGTCCCCAAAGTCTTAAATCTTTACGGGCAGTATATCTCCTCGATCTTTGGTGTTAAGACCCGGATTAACGTGGCTTCAGAAAGCTTCGTCGAAACCTGGAGTTCCGTCGAGGCGAGAGGTCTTTCGGTTTGACGGGTAAATGCATTAATTAATTTTCCCCGTGCGCGCGATTCGGTCAAGGAACCAACCCTCACAATATCCACCCCAGCTGATGAAGCCGAGAAATGATGATCTCGCATTTTTATATTTCAGCAGTGATTTTGACGCAATCGCTCACATGCGATGCCGGTAAATAATACAAAAAAACGGCATCTCTGTAGATATTTAAACGGTAGATATCCGTGTATAGATAACGGAAAATGCGCGTCGGATAAAAAATTCCTCGAGTGAAAAGGGATCTTTCGTGTTCAGGTCATTTTCATTATTGAGCTTCTGGATAAAACCTACCCCCGACAGCTTAGCTTGAACATTATTTTTCGTAAATGGATCCTTTGCTGATTTTCTTTTGTGCCAATTTATGGACTTTAATTTCGGTTTGCCGTTTCTTCCGCATCCGCCTTAATATTCATATGCGAATCCTTTCACGTTCGAAGGTACAAGGTTCAAACAATTCGAAGTAAGTTATGTATAAACCCGGTTTGTATTTTAACGTACGCGGTCGGAGTACTCATAGTTGAGGAGGAATTTATTAAAGCCGCGTAATTTGTAATACGTATGATGTATCTCTACCTAACGTGAGATCAATCAATCGGGATATTTATCGGCCCTTGTGGAACTGCTTTTATTTGGTTGTCCGATACACAAGTCACATAAGTTTTCCGATCATCCCGCATACGTGCACGCGATAAATCCGCGTAGTTTAATCTCAACACGTAACTGAATTTATCTGTTTATGAAGGCGGCTGATTATCCGGAGGTGAACGTGTCGGGTTTAAATTTGTCTCGCGAAATTTTCCAGTTAAAACGGGAGCTTTTTGGACTTTCTCCAGCGAACCCTTTAAAAATGGTGGCATCGGGAATGATGGGGGTGGCGGAGGGTGGAAAACTTCATTTCCTCAACTTTAAATGAGGAATTGTTTTAAATGCTTGAAACTTATCCGCCTTAAAACTTCGCAGCTTTTCCGTTTTTTTTTTTCTCTCTCTCCAGCGACAGCTATCGGGCCGGCGAACCGCTGCGTGAAAATAAATTTTCCGGAAGCTTGCTTTTCATCTCTCAACGAACCACATTAAACCTCTTCCTTTCCCAGGTGAAACAAACGAATTTTGAAGTGACTGCCAGATCGCTGAATTTTTCCTTCTCCCCTGGCTGCAATTCTGCCGATACGGCAAAGAGTTCGGCTTCTCGATGAAGCAAACCGATCGGTTAATGTTGGAATTTTGGGATAATGTATCCGGCACGTGCGATGTACAAATACCGACGGCACCGGCATAAATTCCTCTCCTGCAGCGACGTTTTCCGATATCGTGCTTTTTTCGCATGTGATTTGCACGAACGGATTAAGCGATTGCTCCGTCGTACCCGTATCCGGGGGTCCATTAAGAGTAATCGCTCTGCAGGATTTCCCCCGCAGCACTGGAGGATGTCAAATTCTTCCCCTTTCGCAGTGAGACTTCCATAATTTGACTCTCTTCGCGGATTGTCAACCTTTCCTCCTTCCCCATCTGCGTATCTTGCTGATTGCAAATTGCCGAAAGCACCGTGGAAGATTCGCGAGAGCGTTTTTCTTACCTTTCCTCCACTTTTCGTCTGACTCTAAGAGAAATTTTTCAATTAAGTTCCGAGTTTTTCCAATGGAAATACCTGAGCCTAAATCCGCTGGGTAATTGCCGGCACCTTTTCAAAGAGGATAAAACATTTTTTTCTCAGAGGAAACCGATTCAGGAGGTCTTTAATGGCGGTGCATTAGCCAGCCAAAAATGTTTTTTCCCCAATGTAAAAGCCACAAATTATAGAAAGCGTGCTTTAACCGGAAAATGTTATAACGTGCCGAAGACGAAACTCCCATTAGGCGATAATATATAAAATATCGAATGTATTCGATAGTGAAATACCTCCGTGAGGAGCATCTCGCGAAGGTATGGAAAATTTAAAAATACCTTTAATTATGTGGAAAATCGTTTGCTCCAGTCCGTAATTAACTTATTCTCACGTAACTTGTATAATTTTTGTAGGGTTATCAATGGAACGATACCGAATGTTTTTGTGCATGATCAAGGAGAAGCCTTTGCTTTTTTTCGAAGTTCGAACAACTTCTGAAAAAGCAAATTTTCCGTTGTCCCGTCCAACCCTTTCCCGGGGTCGTCGGGAGACGATATCCGATGATTTTCCTTAGGTCAGTTTGTTCCAAATTAAAATTAAGCCGTGGTTAACGCCGGCAATAAGGGAGAGGAAAAGCCTTTCGGTGGAGGGTCCCGCTCGAAAATTCACCCTCTTACGGGAGATCGTTTCGAGTATTTATTTTGGAGATCGAACGGGTAGCGTTCGCAGCATCTTCTCCCGGAGCTCCTAGCAGGGCCCCGGGAATGTTGCCGTCAGCGATTTCCGCCGCTGATGATCGACTTCGCAAATGTGGGGCAGACCGACGTCGTGGCACTTAGACGAATTATTTGATAAATATCCATTAACAACACTCAAAATTAGTTTAATCAATCAAAATACCATCCGCAGACAAGATTCGAAATTTCCCCGCGGTCACAAATGAACGAGCTTTCCCGCGGGTCAGGTCAACCCTCGAGAGGCCGGCAACCGACATTTCGATGACAATATTGGAATTTAGTCATTGTATTTTGAAATTAAAGCAAAATTTACATGCATCCACGAAATCTACACGTTTACCTTAATTATTTTCTTCCCCAGACGAGTTTTCCCGACTTCGGCATCCTTGGCGAGTCGGAAAGGGTGCGAGGTTAGGTTTACGCTCTTCGTGAGGGATTTTCATCGCTTTGTAGTCGCCAGAGCTTTTTCGTTATGTGCGGATCCCGAGGGCTCGCTTGGAAAACCCGAAGCTCGCGCGAAAAGCGTCTCGAGTCAATCAGGGTGGAGATTTAGGTTTATCCCCGAATAAATATTGACCTCGGGTCTGGGTTACCCCGGGGGGGGAAAATCCAAAAATGATTGCATTACCTCACTCCGTTACCTGAGTTCCCCAACTTTTATGCTCGTACAAAAAACCCTTTTCTGTTGATCAAATATTGTTTTCCTCCGCGTTAGCCCGCGTCCACGCTGTGGGAAAATGCATTTTTCTCTTGATAACTCGAAAGACGTCCGTTCCTCGGGACGATCATTCACTTCGAAAATGGATTTTTATGGCTCGGAAAAGCGTGATGGAAAAAGGAAAAAGAAAAAGATCCGTCGCCGATCCGAACACTATAAAAAGATCATTTAAGTTTCATGAGATGTGATTGAAAAACCTGTTGTGGGGGGAAAATTTTTTTTTTTTTCCCGGAGATCAATAAGCTCAAAAACGCTGCGGGTCATTTTTCAAAGATCCGTCGACCCTAACAACCGGGATCTAAAAGGATGTTCCAAAGTTCCACGCGGCTCCGAAAAGTTTCGAAAATCCCGGGGATTGCCGAATTCGAATCCGGAATATCTCCTTCGCATTACCTTGCGACACGCGCCCCCGCACCGAGGGGATGATTTTTGATTTTGGACGGCAACGCTCCCCCTTTCGGCTTGTTAACCGACTCGGAAAATTGCGGTGGATCGGAATCACAACGAAAATCCGGGATACGGAAATGTTCGCCCGACCCAACCCTGGATCGAACCTGAAAAAGCAAGTCTTCGGACGAAGGGATGGTCAAAGGAAAATGGAGAAAAAGGGGAATCTCGGGGATTTTCCTTTTTAATTTTAAAGAACACAACGGAAAAAAAAACCTCCCCCCCCCGGAGAAAAGGAGAAAAATTTCAGGTTTATGCGAAATAAACGATGCGACATTTTTCCCCTTTTCCTTCCCCGATTTTTTTTTTTTTTCGAAAACGATAACGGGCATCAAAAGGTGATTAGTCCTCAAACGAATTCACCATGTTTCCCATCCTTCGGAAATATGTTCTCCCGCCACGACAAAGACCGCATTTTAATTGCCCCGGCAATTCCGCGGTTCATTCCCTCGTTTTTTATCCCGTGATGGATAACACCGAAAACGAAATCGGGCATTAATAAATTTCCATCATCGATGCCTCGACCGAAGAGAGTACCAACCCCCTACCCCGTTGAGTCTTCATCCGCGGGGTCGAAGATAAAGGTTAAATGGAGGGCTCGTTTGCAATTCTTTAAATTACAAAGCTGTAAGATCGTCGAAGGGTAGATAATTTTCAACGTGTAACAGATGTTCGTCCGCTTCGAGGGATGAATTTAAGGGTTGAATCCTCTATTAAGGGATAAGATTCGGCATTCTCCTGGGCGAATAAACAATGTTACACGCCGTTGCAGTCGTCGATCTTTGGTTTCCCTCCGTGAATTTCCGTACAAATGAATTGTATTTTGTGCGGGCGAAATTAACGTTACCTTTTCCACGGCGCCAAAAAAAAAAAAAAAACAAATCGTTATGGAAAAAGGAAAAAGGCTACCACGACTCCGCAAAGGAAACGGAAAGGCTCGAGGGGAACTGGATGGAAAATCCGGAGGCGAAAGGTTTTCTTTCGCCCGAAAATGGAAGTTTCATAACGGGCCATCAGCCTTTCTGGGGGGGCGCATTTTTATTTACCAAAAACACAAAAAGGAAACCCCGTATTTACGTTGCGAATGATAAAACCTCTCGTTTGCATGCATTTTCCGTATTGGCCTTCTGTCATTTGAAAATTCAGGTTAGTCCCACGTGATGACCATTAAAGAGAGCCTTAAAATTTCATGTATTTTTTTCTTTTTTTTTTCATCGGGGTTGCAAGCGGAAAAATGGTCTTTCATCCCCGTACAACATCCCCCGACCATGTAATTGCCCTCCCACGATGTGAATTAACGCTCTTCGGATACGTAATGACAATTATTATGAGTGCGACCGATGATGTACAGCGGAATTTACGGAAGATGAAAGCGTTGCGTATCTTTTTAATGCCCTGGCGGGGAAATAACCCACAAATAACACATTTTTACAATTTAATTTATTTCTCAGCGCCGTTTGGTTGAAACCGTCAAACGCTTTAGGTAACTTTCAAAAATAAATTATTAATGCAAATATTTTTTTTTTGTATCATCAAATGAAATATAGTTCCGGCGCGGAAAACATCGCGAATCGGTAAAAATTCATTTCGAAGCCGCTGGAAAAGGCACCGAAACTCCTGGAGTCCAAATAATAATCCGTCATGAACGTGTTTATTTTATCCGGTCTGTCTCTTTGATATGTAACATAACAACTTGATAAAGAATTATTATTTTTTTTTTTTTCCGTAAATATAAACACAATGCCAAGGGTTTGATATAATAAATTTTTAGGGAAAACAAAATCGTGCCTGAAGGCACGAAAGAGGAAACTACTTTAGGTTATGTCGACCGACGAGGCTGATAATTTCCGAAAGAATACTTTCGCTGGAGGCAACTTTTTCCTTCCAAAAAGCAGTTTCATAAAGTGCCCTCATTATCGAACGAAAAATAAAACTTTTCCAGTTCCCCGGAAAATATATTTTTTTTTCTCCAGCGAGGAGAGGGAAAATATGATTAAAAAAAAAAAAAATTCCCTTCTTACTCTTTTGAAAAGGGAAATTTTCAAAACTGTGAACAATTTAATTAATCTTATTTACATTCGTAATAAGGCAGAGGTCAGCCCTGGAGAAGAAAAAAACGTACGGAAATGATTCCAGCAAAATTTTCATCCGAATCCGGGTAAAATTTTCCCTTCCGCCCCGGGAAATGCCAAGCGAAACGGGGGAAGGATTTGGCTTCTTCTACCAACCGTCAGCAGTTTTGCACCGTCTTTGAGGTAAATGAGGTGATGATGGCAGTCAAATTTTGCATACACACTCGCCACGGAGCATGATGGAAAACATGTTGCAAGGGCTTTTATAAATGTTGAAAATTGGGTGGCTGCAGGAATGCGAAGCCCCGAAGTTCGGGGAGAAGAAAGCGAAATTTGAGAAAAAGGTGTCCGTGCGAGGTTTTTAAGCGGAAAACTCGGTAAATCCGGTTTCCAGAGGCTTTTCATCCGTGCGAGGGAAAAACTTCCACCTCCTGGAATGCTTTCACCTGGAGAGCGGAAACTAAATTTATATCCGGGGCTTTGACCACCGTTCGTTTTTCGGAGCGACAGCAGCGGAATGGAGAATCGGTTTTTCATACGTTTTTGAATGTTGAAAAAGCGGAAAAGGAAAATGTTTAAAAACGCTGTCGCATCCATTATTAAACGGCAAAACTACATTATCAGCGATTTTTATTTTCGACATCCTTCCGAAGGAGATCCTCCGTTTTACGTACCGATTTACGTCAATATTTTCTTTTTCCCGGATCGGCAGTTAAACCAAATGCTCAGACTTTGTTTTTCCTGAAAACGATATAAATTCTGCAAATATTCGGTGTGTGTGTGTGTGTGTGTGTGTGTGCCTTTTCGTTCGAGATCCTTTATCAGGGGGGAAAAATTATTATATTTTTTTTTTTTTTCAGGTCCAGGTTTTTATTTTCCTCGGTCCAAAGCTTTAAAATCCCACGTTTCTGATTTTTACATTTGAATAAGACTCATTTTCGTATCTGATTTTTTTTTCTCTGTTTTCTTCATTGGGAAATTAAAACTGATGTCCGTTTCTGCCTTCTTGCGGTGCGTTCGGGATCTGCACGGACCATTGCTGACATGGCTCCCGAACCTGCGAACCGAAGATCACGGGGTGAAACATATTTTTTTTTCTTTTACGCGGTGCACAAGCGGCAGATTAACCTTACTTCCGAACCAGAACCTTTTTTTGGGACCGGTGTAAAACCCATTTTTCTTTTATCGAAAACCGAAAACCGACAGGAACTGTCGCACTCGCCTGCTGTGAGAATTTTTTTTTTCCCCATAAAATATTAAAATTAACTCTATTATGCCTTTCGGCACTGTAGATTTCCATCGGGGGGCCTTAAGGCTGTTTTTGTCAACCGAATAATGTTCTTATTGACTGATTTTTACCTTTCTGAAACCGAACGCGGAACAAGAGATGCTGCAAAAAGCGGATTGTTCAACGGCAAACAATTAAATTATCGAAGTTCGGATAGTGCTCGTTGATAAAAGTTGTATTGTGACGAAGGTTCGCTTTGAAAGCAAACCGAGGGGTTGATTATCAAATGCAAGATGCGTGGTGTACAATCGGGAACAACCCCTCGACAGGTTAAGAGATTTATATTGCCGCTATCGTCAAAATGAACGTTTTCGTACCCGATTCCCATTGAAATTCGTTTAGAATCAAATCTGCATGACGGGCAGATAAGATTTTCCGGCGTCAAATACATAAAAACCTAATAAGAAAAATGGTAAATTCAGATTCGCAAATTTGACCAATGTAAAAGAAAACAATATTTCTCCGGGGACGCTGCGGCGATTGATATATATATATATATATGTATTATTTTTCTCCACAAAAGAGAATTAAAAGCTTCGTTCCTCGCAACAAGTGATTCCAAAAGAGAATTTTTATCCTTTTACAAATTTTCCGCTTGATATGGAACTCGGCGGTTTCGCATCACTTCTCCTCACGTTCAGTTTTTGCGAACGCCTTGTATTTCGCGTTCAAAATAATCGCGTGATACTCAAAAAAAAAAAAAATACCTTTTGGGAAAAGCTAAGAAAGAAAAATTTCAAAAATCCTCTCCCATCGTGATATCAACTTCGTGCAAATATCCGTCGAACGTCTGGAATCATTTTTGAGGCGGAAATAATATTCATTAGCATTACGGGGAACCCAACTTTAATCAAATATTAACTTAATTACTCCAGCAGGGCTAAGTTATTGCGCTTAATCCATGCTATATTTACGTAACATAAATCACCTAATTCATTTCGGTGAAACAATATTGACGGACTTTCCCGTACGAGAGCATTATCTGGGGTTGGGTATTAAGGTGGAATCGCATATTAAACGATCGAACCCCGCCGCGATCTCCGTTAAAAATCGCAGAAAGCTCTCGCGGCTTGTTAACCGGTCATGAAGTACCTTTCCCGAAGTGAAAAATGATCGTGAAATGGTTTTGCAATGGCTCCGCTTCCAGTAGTTCCAGCAATCATGGACAATCGGTTTCGTTTCGGCAATTCGGGCATTCAAAGCCGAGAGCTTTTTCGAGAATAATTCAAGATGCGTTTCCCAACGTCTCGCGACATCTTTTGGGGGGTTCCCCCCCCCCCCCCCGGGATTCACAAAAAAAGGGTCTGCCGCGTGAATTTGATCCCCAAAGTCAAACGTTTTGAATTAAATTCATTTTTCAATTTTCCGAAATATTCAGGGAGATTCCCACCCCGAGAGAGCTTCCATTTTCCCGCATCCCTCAGCTGCGTCGATGGACGGATTCCTTGCCCGCGATCGCGAGACAGAGCCGATGTGGTTGCAGAGTTAGGGAGAAAGGAGGAGAAACGGAAATCGGATTTCATTCGAAGCGGAAGCGCGGGGGCCGCGCACCGGTCAGTTACGAAATCACCGCGAGCCGATGTGGGAAATATTACGGAAAACGTAGTTTGGCGATGGGCCACCGGTCAGAGATCGTCAGGTTCCACGTCCGCGAACGTGGAACGTTCCGATTTCGTCTGCCGGAAAATTGATCCTCAATTTCGATCCTGCAGCGCATCTCCCTTGGACGGGAAAATGCTTTGCGCATTGAAATTCCGCCTATCGCTTCAGGAAACGTCAAAAACGGAGCGATCACATTTTTGATGGGGTAATTTTTTTTAAAAAGACCAAATGCAGAAATTATTTTATCGCCATTTTTCACCCTTTTGCGACATTTTTCCGAAAGTCAGGTATCCCATGCCTGGGTTTCGTATCGTTTGGCGAAAGACTTCTAAATTTTCGATTTATTGAAAACCTTTTCCTTTCCTCAGGCAATGCTGATTTTATGAAATTCGGATATTTTTCCGCCGAGATTCGATTCGATTCATGTATTATTAAATTCAGCTTGAATTGTTGTTAAAAGGTGGGCTTTTTATTTTATTTTTTTTTTTTTTTTTTACCGATGGAATAAACGGATCTCGCCAGTGATTTATTATTTTGTATAAAAATCGCTTTTAACGCGAAAATGAAAAAAAAAATGGGAATCACCAATGCAGAAGGCATTGATAGAGGCCATAATTTTCGCGGTTCGAGATCGTGGCATTCTCCTCCGTGCTGGATACCCGAAAAATACTGAAGAAGAGATATCGCCTGAAGCTGCGAATATTTATCATCGCATTTTCTGCAGAGAGGAAAAAAATTCGCTGCCAAATCCATTACCGACACTCTGACAAGAACTTATTACATCATAAACATACATGCGAGCAGCGAAAAACTGAGTGTTTCCCTTCCTTTGCCACAATCCTTCTCCCGGACAATAGGAATTTTTCTTCCTGCAGCATCAAAATAACGTCGATCCTCGCGCCCGAGGCACGAATCCTCTCCCGCAGCTCCCGAAAGGATGCCCTTTGCATTCGGCCAAAACCAGCAGAAGATCAGACGGCGGGAAAAGCGCGACCATTCAAAGCCTCGAATTTAGCGTTACGAAGGATGGTGGAAAAGGGCATTAGAACCCGGACAATTTCACGTTCTGTCGTTTTGGGGATCGCTCTCTGTTGTGCTTTTTATTTCGGGAAAATATGCCGAAGCCCTGGGCCGCGCTATCGGGGATTATTTCGGGCCGGGAAAAATGCTCGACGGTGGCGTTTAAACGAAATTTTTAAATAACGTCAAAGTCAGCGCTTCCAAAATCGAAGCTGCAAAAAGGAATTGCGGCTCGGTCATTTTCGCTGGCTCTCGAAAGTCAAAAACCGATTTGTTGCTCGGAATCGGCACCGCAGCTTTCGGCCTTCATCAAAAAAGCGCATTCTTCTTCTCCTGCCGCTGCGCGGGCTCCGATCAACGGAAAAATTCAATATATGCACGGATTGAGATGCAACAGCAGCGGAAGCTGTTTCTTATTTTTGCCGGAGAAAATTTAATCGACCCACGACTAGTGCGACAATTAAATGTTTCCTGCAGAAACGCTGAACTATCATCATCGTCATCAGACTGCAGTATTTCGGTTTCGTGCAGATGAAATAAAAAGAGTTCGCGATTGACAACGGCAGCATCAATCATCCGGTTTTTTTGCTTCTTCTATTCGGGGAGCGACAGTTTTGAGATGTAATCCTGAATATTTTCTTCGTCAGAAAAGGCTTATCTTCCTGTTGTAGAACGCTGTTGTTAACGCGAAAAGACAAAAATGGAGAAAATTTGCAATTTTTTCTTTTTTTTTTTTTGCTTTCAGGAGCGGAGTAAAATGAAGATTTGGGTGAGGAGCCTTCTACAGTTGGCGGCTTTTTGTGCCCTCGTCCAGGCCAAAATAGGTAAGGTTCTAACAGGGAAGTTCCGGGGGGGGGGGGAGGATGCGGATTCAAAATTTCGAACTTCGGGAATAAGATAAAGAAACGCGAAGGATCTCATAACGATCCATTGAGCTGTCACCCGCAAATCCTCAGGCAAAATAAATGAGAGAGGAGAATTTGAAAAATTCCGGGATCGAAGCGACAGCATGATGGGAAATTGCGGCGACAACGAACTGTTTTGGATACCATCTGCACACCTTTCGGTCCCGCGAAAGGATTTGCTTCGGTCATCATCCCTCGACTGCTGCGCTTCACTACCCCGAACAGAAAACGGGCGGCATGGCAGAAATACTTTGTAGGGATTAATGTCGGATTATCCCCCGCGCCGCACAATGCAGCTCCGATGCATGACCGTTGCAGGGTCCGTATTTTGCACGGGGAATTTATCATTTCCAAATACCTCATCGTCGGCACGGGTCGAAATCACGTTTAAACGTGAAGTCTGCCTGTGCTGATGGCTGAAAATCATTACGGAGAAGTCATTTCTGCGCTCGTCATTTCCAATTTTTCCGTAAATTGCTCTTCGAAGACGATTCAACCAATTTAGTAAATGAGAATCGAGTTTCGAGTTATGAAAGCAATTCAAATCGATTCGATGTAGAAACGATCTCCGTGTGCTCCATTGGAAAATTCTATCGAATTCATGGATTATCCCAATTTTCCGGCGGGAAAGAGATTCCGGTCTCGGCGCGGAAAAAATTGGGAAAATTTTATTAAATAATTCGTTCGCAGGTATCCTGACGCGCCGAAAGATCCTTCGCGTTTTTGTGCAGTAAGTTTAGCTGGAAGAAAAAATTTGGAAAAGCGGAACTCGAACTGGAGAAAGGTTTAAAATTGAAATGCTTCCCCCCCACACACCCTGGGGGATGGATTCCCGTTGCGAAAAATCGGCATTTTGGAAAATTCGATGAGATCGAGCCGCTAATTAAAGCTAAAAATTTGGAAGTTTCGTTCGTTTTGCTGCGTATCGTTCCACGGGGGGGAAGGGGTGGAAAACCCCCGTCGGATTTATTGCGGGGACCTGGACCTCTCAGCAATCCAAATGGGCAGAAGGTGATAAATCTCGGAATCTATTCCCTCAACCTAAAATCATCCATTTCTTTCCGCCTTCTCTTGCGAAACTGAATTTCGGACAATTTCCAGCAGCAAAAAAAAAAAAAAAAAAAAAAAAAAACGCGCCTCCGATTTTTCCTCAGCAGGATTCCTGTCTTCGATCGAAACGTCGTCCAAAAATTAAGACTTAAACTAATGAAAAACCTGAACTTTTCCCGAGGCTTTGGAAATGCGAGCGAAATTTTCCTTGGATGAATATCCATAATCATGTCGTCGAAAGAAAATCTCTTGTATGATCCGGCGGTATGAAAATATTTTTTTATTTATACATAAAGAATTTTCATAATTTTCTCCTGGTGACCAACTGCTTAATTACCTGCTGATAAGATTGCTGTAAGGTCCGCTGTGGATGTTCCTGCCGGAATAACATCTTCCTTTTGCTGCACGTAAGGGGAAATTCGCGGGATGAGATTTCTGCATCTCTCCGGGAAGCTATTAACCCAACTGGTTTCCACGTGTCGTTCACCTTTTTAAAAGGATTCTGAGCATGTTGTTTGCCCTCCATAACGTTGATATTTACGTCCGAATGCGTAAGGCCTGATGAAAAACCCAAATCATCGACCTCAGGTTTACGGGAAGTCTTCAATAAACGTAATTTTTTTACGCGTTGATCCAGCAGCAAAGCGAAATTAGGGCCCCGCTCTTATTACGACTCACAACGATAAAACCGGCTCCGAGGGAAATAGGTTTCCGTCAGCGAAAGGCATTTTTCCGCAGCGAAGAATTAACAATTCGATTCATTCCCTAAGCGTCGAACGCATTATTTCGGCCGCTGTCGCCAAAGGAATCCCTCAACTTGTCGCTGCAGGTTTCGGCGGTTTTTCCAATTAACGGAACGGAATTATTACAAAGGATTTTTAACGGATGAAATGCCTGCGGTGGAAAAAGTTAATTTTTCTCCCGGCATTTCACCAGCGCGAACCTGTAAAAACGGGGAAAAGCGTCAGAGAGATAAAAATTTTTGCACTTCTGTCCGTCAGTTTAGTGGAGAGGAAGCCATCGTTAAAATTTAAAAACAAACTTAATTTCCCGAACTGGAGAACCAGTTTTTCGCGTTTGTTAAAATCCTCCTGAGACGTTATACTTCGGCGGGACTGTGCTCCTCCTGCTGGCCCATCCCCACATGCTGAAAAAAAACGAAAAATACTCCGCTTCTGAGATGCATTCGTCTAAAGACACGAAAAGTGTCTACAAGGCCCCTAACCCGACGGTTGGGCAGGAATTTTGGATTTTACACATTACATATCCTTATTTTGCATATATTTGAAGAAAAAGCGGAATCATTAACTCAAGTACCGTGTATTTCAGTACTTTTTAAAATATTTTTTCTTTCAAATAAACCACACGCATAAAATAAACAAAAAAAAATCATTATTTTTGTCCAAAGTGTAACTTTTTAATGCATGCAAGCGTGCATTGAAATATAAATTTGCTTTTTCTTTTTTTTTTTTTTTAAACGATTTCATACATTTCTCTGTTTAAATATTATCGGTTTCTTACCCAGGCTCGAGCAACGTGGAAAATTACATCGTTTAACTTTTTCGTGGCATATAAGGAACCTTATCGGAGACAGCGCACGTTAGCACAGTGATTAATGAAAGAAAAACAAAAAGTGATGCCGCAGGGTAATTGAGGAAAAATGAAAATGCATGTATCTTGCCGGCAGAGAACACAAACGGGTCGGTTGTTGGATATTTGTATTTTCATTCATTCAGGTTCTTGCGCGCCAATCAGGCAGTACTCTTTTTTTTTCGGAGCAGAGACATCCATAATTTGATTATATGTTTTGCCGTGTTTGATAGATGGTTGTTGCTTGCCTTTTTAAAGCTTTTGAAGACAATCCTTTCCATCGCGATCGACGCACGCAGTTAAAATATGTGACAAATTGGACTTTTTTATCTGCTCTTGTATACAAGACCCCGACTTTTTATCTTTGAACGTTATGTATTTTTATTGCATAATTCTCTGCAAGAGAGCCGAGAAACTAAATATGGTGCGAATAATTTCATAACTTAAGTGATTGGAAGATTTTTCCCGCTGTTTCATTTTCCTTTCTTTTTTTTTCCTCTTTTATGTATGCATGTACAGTTGAGATTTTCAAATTTTGAAACATTACTCGTGATCATCCGGTCCAAGATATCGCAACCTGCGCATGCCGTGCAAAATTTTATAGCATCATATTCTTCTCACTTATTCCGTGAGAAAAGCGGAAGTGGATGAGAATTTCCCTTTGGTCATTTGGTTCGTGCAAACGGAAAATTTCTTGTTTTTCTCCGTCATTATTTTAGTATTTTTGCAAAATTTTGGCCCTTTCGATGGAGCCGAAAGACTTTGTAGCATTTCCATTTTCGCCAACGTTATTTCAATGGTTCTTTCGGAAAGTTTTCGATTCGTCCGCAGACCAAAAATTTCCCGTCCATATATATATGTACCACGTGAAGTCTGAAGCCTTAGTTTCACCGAGTTCAATTAATGGGTGTTTGCTATAAAAACATTATTTTGTGCACCCGCCTTTCCGTTCAAAGTTGATTTTAACGAAATCATGCGAATTCCATCGAAGGTCGAAAAAGATTGCATTAGGCGAATGCAATCCTGGTGGGTCTGCAGCCCGAACCTTCCGTCAGCGGAAACCCTTTAAAAACGCGATATCAAGTTTTCGATATTTTTATGGAGAGCCGAAGAAACCGGCAATTTGGAGACGTGAAAAAAAATATCGGAAAAGAACGAATGGTTGAAAATGTTTTTATTAAGAATATTTTTCTCTTCTTTCCATTCCCTAAATTATCTAAAATTCGCCGCCTCTCAACACGCCATCATTTAACTTTTGTCCTTTTTTCTGTAAAAACATTAAATGTAATTACAAATTTTTTATTGTGGAACGCCAAAAATGTTTTTACCCGTTAAAATGAAAGTGATAATTACTTGTTTCGATCGCTGTGCTTTCATCGGTTCGCATTCTGGACTTTTCCAGTTTTTCACGATGCGGAAAAGTTGAATCCGTCCTCCCGTGCAGGTTTTTTTCACTTCTGCATTTTGCGGCGGGTCCTCTGCCTTCCGTCAGGCGACGTCAGTTTTCCGCGTTAGACCGAGTCGGCGATCGACAGGAACGATCCGGGATAACATGTCACTTGTCGGGAGGAAATACGTCAGGGAGAACGAGGCGTTCTGCGGATCTCGCCGCTCGCATTTTTGCTCGAAAGATAAAGTGCACCGGCAGCATGTGTGCCATATTATATTTTCTCAGATTGCCGGGAGAATCTGGGAAAATCAGTTTTCCCTCGAAGAAATGCTAATTTTCCTGTCTTTTCGCTTTTCCATTTTTTTTTTTTTTTGAGAATAAAATTCTTCGGAGCTTCCTCCGAGGAAAATTTTCATCTTTTCCGCGCGCGCTGTCTGTTTGAGGAATTTCCGAATGAAAAAATTTTTCCTCTTTTAAAAAAGTTATTACTACACGAAGCAGAAAAAAAAAATGTTTAGATAAACAGAGGATTGAGGAAATAAAATGAGATTGTAAAAATGAAGAGTTGCCGAAGAGCATTTAACGAACGACGAATGTCATAACTCGAGTCGTCTGACAGATTTATTTATATGTATGTCAAAGTTAAGAAAGGTTCGTCGTTTAATTTTGTTAAGCAAAATTAAGGCACCCGAGAGATGAGAAAGGCTCCGTTCGAACGTTGTAAATAATTCGAAGCGACGAGGATATTGCTTGATTAAGCAGAGGAAACGTTTTCCGGCGCTGTCGCGTCGCACCTCGATTTTTATTGCGGTCAACGACAGCGGCTCATATTTTCGGATTCGGAAATGGCGAGAATTAGAAATTTTTTCGCGGGGGAGGGATTTTCCTCACCCCGTGCCCCTTAAATCCGCGTTTCCTTCCTGCCTTTCGGATGCAGATCATCGGGTTTGTGCGGGAGAGAGATCGCTGTTGGATTTTTTTGCCCAACAAACGGCGGCAACGCCTGCGAACATGGAGACGAGACAAATTTTTTTCCTCGCATCGTTCCGTAACTTCCCTGCTGCCCATTCGAATTTTCCGAAATTAAAGCTCCTTGCGCGGGAGCGATGCGGAATCTCTCCAAAAGGCTGAAAAGCTGTCGTTTTCGCCGTCAAAAATAGTGTGCGGCTTGGGGGAATTTTCCTGTATTTGCTTAAACCGGAGCTTTGCATCTTCGTCTCGATTATTATCGGGATTGCGGGAATCTCGGCAAATATTTTCCCATTTGAGAAACCCCCGCGCTTATTTTATTTTCCGATGCCGGAAAAAAAAGGATTTTCTCCCGCCCCGCGGTGAGTGTCGAAAAGAGCGGAAAAATTTGAATGAAATATTTCGATATAACTACAATATTCGTCTTTATTACTTGCCCCCGCCAAGATAAAACAGAAAACGAACAATTACCGCTTTTGATTAATGACACAGGCAAATTGAGATGAATTCGTTTGGTAATTTGGATTTTTAAAAGCGAGAAATCCATAAATTATGAAAGGGACGGTCAGTTTGGGACGCATTTTCACAGCAAAATAATACCGCAGCAGTTTTCGGTCGTGTACAGGAAGAAAATCTCGTTCTTTTCGCGTGTTTTTTCCGCGGTTTCGGATCACCCGCGGCTTCCTTTTCCGGTAAAATAAATGGTGCAATTAAAAAAAACTTCCGACATTTCGATATTTCCCTATTCCTGCTGACTGATCTTAAAAATTGACAGAATCGCATCTGGCGGAGAAGTTTCTACATTAAATTTCACCCGTTCGGCCTTTCCTTTCCGCGTCTGTCCGATACCAGCCATTAATTTCCACGTCACTTCCAGCAGGATTTTACCCATTCGTGCGCTCTAAAAAATTCCAGGATGGGTTTTTTTTCCTTTCGTCGCTCGCCGGAGACGGTCATCACCGTCAGCATCAAATCCGAAAGGGATCTCGCTGAATACGTGCCCAACACCTCCGAACATATTCAAATGGATCGCTTTTCTCGGTGCCGGTTCCATTATTCATGTGCCGCAAATCGGTTTTGTTTAACATCGCGGTGGTTTGAGTTTTTCGACGTGGAAAAACAGCAAAACCCTCCGCAGCGACTCCATTCGGATATCCCTCCTGGATTTTTCAACACTTTCCCCGCGGCGCCCGATCGTCTCACGTAGAGCAAACTTAAAAATTAAATTCTTTCCGTCGAAAATTGGATTGGAGCGATTTGCGATTCGCCCCCTGGAATCGAACAGCGACCTAATCAGGGGTTCGGTCAGAGCTGGAACGTTATTGCATTACACGAAAATGGAACGTCCGTCGGGGATCTTGGAACCGCTTCCGCGCGTCATCCGACCCGGTTCTGCTGCCACGAGCACTCGCCGAATTCCGATTTACAACAAAAGCGAGTTTGGAAAAATCCCCTGAAGGTATCATTTGCCTCTTATTTATTAAAAGTCGACATTTCATGCAAATGCACGCGTCTTACGCTTTCGGTTTAATCATGTATCAATGGATGGGACAAAAAATAAATTGTTCGATGTTTTAAGCCGTGCAAGGGCGATGCCTTTGTTATGTAAAAATTTAACTGAAGGATTAAGGAACAACTCGCATGACGATTCGATTACATGGGGTAAATATCTAATATCACTGCTGAAGAGAAAAGGCTCCATTGTAAAAAGGTTTATACATGTAGTTGGACAACATTCCAAACAATTAAATTTCGGTCTTATTATTTTTTTATGTGTAACCGAGAAGGCTTTAACGTTAAATGAAGCCGAGGGTTTAAGCATTTCGTTTCTTAAAAGTTAGGATTTGCTTATTTCCCGGAGGAAACTTCCGCAGTTTTGTTTTTATTAACGGGATTTTCAAATTTTGCTTGTTTTATTTTGGAAATTTCCCTCCGGCAGGAGCTCCCGGAGTCAAGTGCGTCCCGCCAAAGGAATGTTAACGTCTGCTGCTCCGGCTTCGCACCGCCGGAGAAAAAAATTCGAAATTATGCTGCGCAAATCCTTTTCATTCGCGATTCAGGCAGCATCAGAGTAAAGATACCTGCAAATGAACCCTGAAAATGGGAATGCGGCGGAGAAGTTTCGTTTTGACTAACCGCCACTGAAATTTGGTTTCGGCCAGCAGGAAGTTAAATTTTGCTGCAAAATTGTTTTCCTCCAGCGGAAAACTTTTGAAAAAAAAAAAAAAATTAATACTCCGGAAAAAGGGAAAAAATAAAAATTTTATCGCATGAAAATGACTCGGTTTTAGGAGATTATCTGCTTAACGCCCATGCCTCGGGTTGTTTCGTCTTAATTTCGTCCCCGATCTTGATCCTTCTGATCTTTTGCCCGAGAACTTTCCTCTGGTGTTTCACTCCGCTTGCTTAGCCTCCGGAAAACTGGAAAAAGGGATTCCGAGTAAGATCGCCCGTTCCAGGACGGGTATGGAAATGCCTGCCCGGGATTCTGCGTCTTCGGAAATGCGCGCGAAAAATGACCGATCGTGCATGATCTCGGAATCTTTTCCAGCACCATTCAAGGCACGATGCTGGGGAAAAGGCAAGGTACCGAGGGAAATCCCTCGGACTAAATGAACCGACCATAATTTAGAGGAATTCCGCGCAGGAACGCATGGAATTTTCATTAACTTCCGACCGTCCGACTCCCTAAGGTGACCGGTTGATTTTTGACGTTTGCCCTTTCCCAGGACACGTAAATGGATCTTCGATTCTCTCTAAAGTGTCACGATGACCCGTTCGTTTCTTCTCCTCCTCGAGGGTGCATTCACGGGACGGATTTTCGGACTTTTCTGCGATCCTGCCGTCGCACCCGAATATCAGCTTCCTGTTGCGCTCCTAACATGCCGGTTGAGGTTTCTAAAATTTAACAGTCGTTAAAACTAAAGCCAAATTGCGAAAGATGAAATTTATTTCTCGATGCGCAATATGAAGCGAAATGTCTGCATCGGAGCATGCACGACGACTCCTCTTTTGATGTTCGCAGCGTGTATATTCCCGGTTTTCCGGGGCGAAGCGCGAGAGGTGCAGGAAAATTTTCATTTAACGTATTTTATCTCTAAGGTGCAAAACTGCTTATTCACTTCTCGGGAAACTTAATGAAAAATGCCAACATCTTGCAAGGTGAGCAAATGCCGACGTTCTTTGTCACCTCCCGCCGCAATACATAAATAACTTTAACCATTGCGACAAATGAACCTGCGATTCGGTTTTCTGACGTGAATTTCCGACGTTGATTCCCTCGCATGCCACGGGTTTCCTTTTAATTCCGATCGAGATTCTTCTTTCCTTTGTCATGCAAAACGCCTCGGGAAAGTTCGAAAAGAGAGAAGGGGATGAAAAAAAAAATCTTGAGGAACGTATTTGCATCCCCTGGGGCTGGATGGATCTTCTTAAACGTTTTCATCCCTTATGATATACCCGGACTCCTTTTTTTTTCCACCTGGAGAATCCCGGTACGTGAATTGCGGGATAATTTTCTTTTTTCTTCCGAAACTTCCAACGGAACGGGAGCTCCTTTACGAATAGAAAAATCATCGAAAGAGCATCTTCACGTGCCGAAAGCGCAGATATCAAAAAAGCGCAGATGACGTGCCGAAAGCGCAAATATATCAAAGCTTAGAGCAAATCACGAAATAATAAAGCAAATTTATCTTGAAATGTACTTAGACGCCAATCCAATGATAATCTTCGCGCCGTTTTCGATTCACACACTGCGCGTGTATTCTGACGTTTTCTTTTTCCCATTTTATTCACTTAAAATTCGTTTTCTTTCTCCAGATTAAGAGCAAGGTGTTCCATTCGTCTTTTTCTCCAGCCGGATTTGCTTTAGTCATTGTGCAAACCTTTGCTCTTCACGTTT
The DNA here is from genome assembly GCA_028565995.1 of Ricinus marginatus. Classification (NCBI taxonomy): domain Eukaryota; kingdom Metazoa; phylum Arthropoda; class Insecta; order Psocodea; family Ricinidae; genus Ricinus; species Ricinus marginatus. The sequence continues at coordinate 29,375 of JAOWBB010010909.1, forward strand.
CCCCGATATATTGCGATTCTGCTCCCGGACCCCGAATCGCTGACTGCGTTTTTCGCACATCTGCGGAAAATTCTAAATGCTGCAAGATAATATACGAGGGAGAAGGAATATTTTGGCTATCGATTTCGCCCTTTTGAATTATCCGAAACTCAAATTTGGATCCCGGCATTTTCGCGGGGTGAAATTTATCTGTCGGATTGGAAGGATTTATCGGAACCGTATCCCTTTCCTTTCGATTGCCGAACGCCACTCGGTTTTGGAGAATTTTTGGCTCCTTTAAAACTCCCGATATCGGACACTGGAAAAGCATGTTTCATTCAAATCCTGCTGGGCGTTGTAACAATGTTTCCGTTCGCGCTCAAAATACGTTTCTTTCAAAATAATCACAAAGTTCTTCAACAACTGGTTCTGTAACTTTTGCACAAAACGGATAATTTCCCCGAGTCTCATTTTGCTCAAAGTCAAAGATACGCGAAAATCTTTTTCGATTTCGATTTAAGCAAACGCATGAATTTTAACGCTCCGAAAAAGGAGGAGTTAATAATGGGAGAACTTAATAAAAAGGATTAGTTTTTTCGATGAGACGATTACGCAGCATCTCGGATATTCGATGACAACTTTGGGATTTTTCACGTAATTTGACACGAAATAATGCGATATTTTTTTTATTATCACCGTGTAAACAGTGAACGAAGCCTTGAGGGATGAGATGAAATATAAATATAATATCCTAAACCGTAATCCAAATTTTTTTTTTTTTTACCCTTTCTCCTTTTTAACAATACTATCCGAGATGACGATTGCGCGGAGAAGGGAAATTCGCTTGTGGAAAATGAAAAGGAAGGAGGATGAGAAAAAGGGAAAACCCAAAAGCGTTTTGTGCGAGTCTTAATTCGACTTTTATCCGGAAAAATTTTAAATTTGAAAAAAAAATAATGCCGAGAGATTCGTAATGAGTTGCAAGTTATGTTTTAAGAGTCATTAAGGTGCGTCATGTCGTCGCTGGAAAATTTCAAAAGATTTAACTTTGAATTAGGGGAAAAGGCGAAATTTTTTTCTTTCGCTGCCTACCTCCTGGGATCCTGCAGGGACACAAAGAAAGCCGAGTGAAGATTTTATTTTCCTTCGACTCGAGACCGTGTTTGTTTATGGTGTCCTGTCGTGGCTCCAACGTAAATTATCATATTTACGTCTCTGCTGCGGTGAACAAGTGTTGCAGCCGGTTGGAAAACCTGTTGAACAACGCTTTCAATTAATTCTTTATGCTTTTCTTTTTCCGAAGTTCACCAATAAAATTTTCATTTCCCCGGGATACGTCGCACAGCGCGGAGAGCAAAACTTTCCGAACTCGAAATAATTCGCTTAAACCAGTCGAATCTTCCTCCTTTCACGGCGGCAAAACATTATGTTTGGTGCCTGAAGACCCACGTGATAAAAATTACGAAAAACCATTCGGGAACATGTATTGTATTTACACAATAATACCTTAATGCCAATTCCTCGTAAATATTTATATGAATTTTCGTAAACATACACTTACCAACGTTTAATTCGAAATAAGATCAATTTTTTTCGTCGAACATTACCACATATGAAAAGTCGCTGGTAAAACCGTCTATCTAGGCTCAAACCTTTCACGTTCATATCGGACAATCGATGCGACAAAAAATATATTATCTATAATCCGCATTTCTGACCGATTAAGCTGTAATTAATGAACAATAGAATAAACGCAATAATTGTACTCGAGCATGCTCATGCGATATATTAAAGTTAGTCAGAAAATTAATCGTCTCTCTCCTATCTGTTTCTTCCTTTCAAAAAGAGATCGTCATCATTCATAACTTTCACGTAGAGATTCAAAGTTCAGATCAACAGTTTAAAAAATTATTCGATTTTACATTAAACAAAAAAAAAATCCCTCCGTTATATTTTTCCCCGTTTTTAAGGTAAAACAACATTTTTATACTTTCATCGCAAGAATGTAAAGCACATAGCCAGATGATTCTAAACGTAACGTAAATTTCCAATTCGTTCATACAAAATATCCGCGATAATTAACCTCGGAATAGGAGAATATAAGACTACAAAGAAACTCCGGGGAAAATAATTCAAATGGAATACCAAACTTTAATATAAACCGATTGCAATCTAATTTCATCAAAATATCTTAAATAAAACAACAATATTTATTATAATTGTAATGAGTTTGGTAAACAACCGCCCCATAACGTTATTTATTGTCGTTGCAATCGCGTTTGCGTTTGGGGATTGAGCCCGCAGGAAAGCTTACTCCCTGGATATATTTAAATTGATTAATGCAGCGTTGAGTCAAGAACCTTCCCTTTCTGCGGGAAGTCACTCTTGAAGTTTCTATTGTCGGCTAATTAACTTCCTCCGAAAAGTGGAGAATCATTTCTTGAAAAATTAATTTCACAGTCTTTATACTGGAAATACAGCGTGCTACAGGGAGAACGTGACTCGCTTGCAAAATCTCATCCCCTTCTTAGCATCCTTTCACATAAACGAGGACTTTTGAATGTAAAATAAAAGTCTCCTAATTAAAAAAAAAAAAGCTTGCATTATAAATAAGTAAATAAATTCAAGTTTGAGAGGAATATTTTAACTCAATGAAACGTGTTAATTCGCATGCATAAAAATAACCCCCTGAGAACGCTTCAATATTTGCGGCTTTGAGTTCAATGTATGGATAAGAATGGATGGGGCTAGAAATGAGAAACGCGTACGAAATTATTAGGGCCGAAGATTTGGAAGCGAAATCCTTCAAGGGGGGGAATCCCCAGTTCCGTCATTTCCTGGAAAAGGTAAATCAGTTAGCGTTAATATGGAGCGAAATTCCGGGAAATGAATTAAAAGTTCCTGGAAGGGTAATTCAGGTTAACCGCGACTGCTGCACGTGTGTTTTATAAATATTTAAACGGGACACCTCCGTTCATGCTTGTTGTTTTGCCCTATAAAAATTCGAGACAAAATACATAATAACGTAAAACACGAAGGTCTTTTTTTAATACGGGTGACGTTAAGATTCGTTTACAAAAGCGAAGCGTAAAATCGAATAACAATATCTGCTTTTTTTATATGGTATCAATATATTAAAGGCGGAGTAATTCTAAAGAAATTTGCAGAAGAATCAAAATCTTGACAGAAATAACATTCATATAAATCCGAGGATGATAAAATAAAATGCCACTTCTCGCAGAACAATTTCATTTTTTTTTTTTTATGTCCCATGCCCAGGGACAGAATCAGGATTTCGTGTCCCACAAAATTCGCGTTTTTAAAATATGCAGGGAATATTTCAAATTTTGTTTTACAAAATCAATTTGCTTTCTCACTTAGCTTCAGCTTAATTTTCGATTTTCGAGAAGTGCTTCACATAATTTCTCCATTTTTACATCCTGCAAAGTTATTCGGAGCAAATCTTCACCTCGTTTGCAGTGTTTTCGCTAATTTTTCCCCTTTTCCATCCGTCATTCGAAACCGAGAAACCGGATAACCATTCTCTTTGATAAATCTTTCCTTTCGGATTCCTTTGTCGAATAACGGGAAAAAAAGAAAAAAAAACCGTACGGAAATAAAATTTTTGTCCGACGGAAATACATCGATCGAAACGTCGGTGCCGCGGTTTTCTGCTTTGCTTCCTTTGAAAGACCTGAACGTTTAATTTTCCGTGTTTATCAATTCGGGCATTAACCCCGGGATTTCCTAATCTTTTGTTTATTGTCAGACCATGTGCTTTCTAAGAATTTTTATTAAATTTCTCGGAATTTCGACTCGGGTTCTTGGAATCTCTCGTCGGGAATTTCCCTTAAAGGTTTTAAATGCCTGTCTTGGCTTCTGCGTGAATAGTGGAGTAGAAAGATCTTTCCCATGTTACATATCTTTATTTATAAATATTTCTCATGTGAAAAATTCTCTTCCCTTGCACACGGACGAGTCGAAACTGCTAAAGGCAAATATTTAGCAAAATCAGTTGAGAGAAGATGGAATTGAAGTCCCAGCCTCCGTAGTCGAACATGTATTTTTCATTCATCACATTATTCAAACTGGAAAATATTGAATGTCATGCGAAGTCTTGTAAAAAGTTCAGAGCGATCATCTATCGCGGGCCCCTTTATAATCTGGATTTTCTAATTGGGAATGCTGCGGTATCGATCCTATAAGCAAACCGCTTTATCAAGCATATTCAGCGGCATCTTAAAATATCGTCGGCATAAGGACATCGTCATGCTGCAAAAAAAATCGCCGATACCGAAGATATCTCTTCGCAAAATTCTTTCTTGTCCCAACGTCTTTGTCACAATCAGCTTAGGCGATTGCCTCTTCTCCATCTCACGCATAAATATTACCCTCACAGCTTTGTAAGAAGCACATTTCAACGTCGCTTAGCACGCAAACGTCTCGCATGGTTCGAGTTAAAATTCTGGCTGGAGCTTGTTACTCCTTATTAGAACGTTGCCTGTAAGACAATTTACTTTCAGTTCAATTTAAATGCATCTTCATTGTTTCTGACCCAAACGTTATCCCCATCTTCACATGTTTTCCAATGCCTCGAGCCATAATCCTACGGGCATCGGACGGCAAAAGGCGTTAGCAGAAGATATTCACCACGGGAAGCGCCTTTAAAATTACGTTTATGCAATTTCGAACCGTTAATGTATCACCAATTGCGTGGCGGGGCATTTTGGAAGGCGATTTCCAAATTTCGTACCTGTTGGATTTGACGGGGAAGAGCCACCACGAAAAAGAGATCTTTAAAACGCGGAGATGAACAGATCCAAAGATGATGTCGAACAGAAGATTGATCTACCGGAAACAAAAGCAGTTGGGGCTTATTCTTGATCGAAAAAGATCTCTCTCAAACATCCCAATGCCTGCGTCTATTCGATAAGGCTCACTTTAGGTTTGATTTGGACTCCTTTTGATTGCAATACGTCGGAGGTTTATATCCAGTGAACGATCTCTCGCTTTCAATTTGTAATGCATTTATCGCTAATATTGTAATTACGTCGCCTATCGGACGAGCGAAAATTCCAGTCACAAAACTTCGTTCTCCTTTGTATCATTAATAATGACTGTCAACTATTTGTTTGATTTATTATCCGTATTTGTCTTGCCGGCTTTCAGATTCGTCTTCTCATCTATCACTTTCGCAGCAAAGTCGGGGGGGTTCTTTCCAATTTTTTCGTACCTCCGAAACGATATCGAAGCGCCCTTATCGTTATCCACGACCGATTTTTCGGTGCAGTTTTTAACTTTCCGGACCCGAGATATTTGATCGGTTTCGAAGGGCTCGCCCGGGCTTTAGAAACATAGGAAAGAAGAGGAAGATGATTGAATTTTTCCACGAGCAGAGTCATAAAGGGAACCTTTCTTATCTGGAGACCTTCCTCCTTCCCTTCCCGCAGTCATTGACTTCTTATCTTCCGCCTTTCGCATTTCTCTTCCTTACTCCGATTTTCGTTTTTGCAACGTTCGGGGAACGCATAAAGAATCAAGTGCTTCGTTACGATCAAAATAAGCACCAAAAATTGCCCTTCTGACTCTATCAGCACAACCTACGTATATATTATCAAGAGTGACAAAAATCAATTCATTTCAATTTAAAGGACCACCGAAAACCGCCTCCAAAGCATTCTAATTGTTTTTTTTTTTTCAAAATTGAGTTTTGATTACCTGGACAATTCACTGATATCATAGTTTTAAATTATTTCAGCTACATAATGTCGATCTTGACGAATCCTCAATGAAAAAAAAATACACAGCACGAAACGAAACAAAATTATAATGTTCCCCCAGGCTAATAATTTACGTTGCCTATATACAAAGTGATGCCTTCTTAAACGTCAAGTTATAGTTAAAGATGAAAGTGCTTTTTCATGCTCGAACGGAGCTTATACGGTTATCCGTTATTTATGCTGAAGTCAGTGATTTTCAGAAGCTTCTTTTTCACCCAGAATGATCGATCATAAGAGGAAAACTTCTTTTTCCGAATGTAAAAGTAAATATTTCTCCGGAGATAAAAGCTAAAATTGTTATGAGATTGGATTCGCACCATCTTTGGATTCGATTCAATCCCCGATTCTGCAAACAATTCTGTTTTATATATTTTTCCGAATGGTTTTTAAAACTTTTGAATGCAGTCTGTTATAGAGAATTTTTTTTTTTTTTTTTATCACCGACATTATCATCGGATACTCTTTGCAATGCACTGTTTGTTTTCTTCATCTTATGCGATTGGCTTAGGTGAAAAACGTCGAATTGAATTTTAATATTTTTATGTTGAAAATTAATCCCGCGGAAATTCTGCAACGTATCAAATAACCCGTTTTGCGGAAACCTTCTTTTGCGCGGCATAATAAAATCGGAAAATCCGAAAATAAAGGAGATCATTAATTTGCAATAATGATTATAGCAGATTTTTTTAAAACGTATATCTGCGTTTAAAATCCACGTGTACCTCGTTTTTTCAGAAAAATAAATCATTAGGTCGATTTTCATTTGGAGCGGGAAATTTATACATGTTATTAAAGCTGTCGCTTACACTTATTGCTTCGTCATTCAAATACATAGTTTTGTTCTCCAAGCTAAGTAGATAATTTGTCGTTCCAGCGAATGGCTTTTTCGTAGCAACACATTTTGGTAGTTTCATAATTCGTTTGTACGTGCTTTTTTTTTGTTTTTTTAACAATAAGATAATTTAATTTTCCGTTTTTCCATATTTCGGTTTTAAAAAGGATCTTCAACATTTTTTTTTTCGAGACGGGGCTTCGTGAAAATTTTCCAAGTGCCCAATTTTCGAAGGACCCGCTTCACAGTTTTATACGAAGGCACGAAAAATGTTTTTTTTTTGTAAATAATTAAGACAAAAATAAATAATAATTTTTTTGAAATTTTTAACAAATCGAAAAAATAAAAAAAAAAACCTCTTCGTCGAAAATTCGATTGCTTCTGGGATGAAATTTTTCGGGATCGCTGACTGGGGTCGTTTGGTTCGCGAGCAATTTTTGAAAATTGCAAAATTCCGCTTTTCCAGCCAGGCGGATTGTATTTCTTGATCCCTTCGGATTTTTCCTACTTTGGGACAATTCGAAATTTTAACCGAATGCATAAACGGATCCAGCTTGTTGCCTGTTGCGGACAATTTTAGTGCTGACGCCGTTTGGAAACGCGCGTTATACAATGCTGGATTTTGCACGGGGAAACGACCTCAAAGAGATTCGACGCGGTATATATCCCGGAAGGGAAATTAACGCGTACATGGTACGAGAGAAATGCGATATTGCAAATTTCACATTCTGCAAAAATTTATACCGTCTTATGGTTATTTAAAATCCACTTGGTGAATTATTGGCCACATTGATTCATTATAGACAAGTAATTCAATATAATCATTGATCGATTCCATTACCAACGTAATGAAAGGAAACGCTTTGCTATCTGATACATATGAAGCGAATCCTTAATTACACGATTTAAAGTTAACCCTTTTATAAAACAAAACCAAAAATTAGCATATGAGTAATTGTGATAAAATCACCGACATTTATTTGCATAGTCTCAAAATATATATTTCATTACAAATAGTTAGAGTCCGTTTCCGTCATAAATATGCTGTCGCCGTGTAATCGCGGAGGTTTTCTGGTCTTCTGCTCGTGTTACACGTTCAACGATCAACCGTTACGGGCCGATTGAAGTGCTTCGACATTATTTTCTCGCCCGGAGGAATGCGGAATCTTCCAAATGCCGCTCAAAATCGATGGAAACGGAAATAAAAAGCCTTTCCAGTTGGTGTAGATTTACAGCAGCACCGCATCCAACTCAGGCCCATCTACATCAATTTGGGATCCAATTAGTGCATTTTCACAGGTTTGAATTGTTCGCGTTGCTCAGAAAAAGTTCCAATGCACAAGAGGATTCTCATGTTCTGTGAATGTGCTCCCCAACGCAGGAGTTTATGACAAAAAAAAAAAACCTTTCAGCAGATCCCTTTCACTGGACTATATTCATTTAACGATTCAGTTTTCTTTTTCATCTCCCGAACAATTCCATGACGGTTATTTAGTGAGTAACGCATCAAATGCGTCAATTGAAAATGATCAAAAACTTACGAATATCAATGCTGAACACCTCCACCCGGTGTCGAGATAAGATGATGGATGTACAATAAAAGTACATGCACGTAATGAAAAACGTGAATTTATCTCCGCAGCAGATAATTGGTCGATTCACGTCGCCAGTTACCAGTTACGATGTTAATTAAATTCCAGAGCTTAGGTTTTAATCGGACGTAATTAATGCTGTGGAAAACTTCTAATCCCGTTTAAATGGGAGAAGTATGGATCGACAGCCTCCGCGAGTCTTCTTTTTGCGAAAAAATAAAAAAAAAAATACAGTTGAAAGTGGCAAATTTAATATGGATTCAACCAGAAAAATTCGCAGATAATTCCTCGTTAAGGATAAGTTTATCTGTCCAAATCGGTGGACCGAAGCCGGTTCGCGTCTTTTTACGCGAAAAATAATGCTCGGTCATTATATGCGGGTTCAGAGCTTTTGTATTATTCATCGCAATGAAATTGGGAAATCATCCACGACGGGGTTAACGGCATCGTGAGCTTTCAAGATCGATGGACGTCGTGGAATGTTTCACATTTCGAAGGTGTGCATAAAATTTTTCAGCGGCACACAATGGCGATGGCTGCGTCGTGGCAGGAGTCAGCGGTTTTTTGCGAGTTCGGTGGGAGGAAAATTTTTGAGTTCGACGACATCGCTGATTTTTTTTCGCGTCCGCCACATCAGGTGGCTAAAATGCAGGAGAGCCGACGGAATGCGGAGCAGGAAGGGAAGTACTCTGATGAAAGCGGGCGAAGCGGGTGCTTCCTGCATTCATAACTCATGAGAAAATGGTAAAATTTTTTTATTTATTTCTTATGAAACGGTTTTTTCGGAGGACCGAAAGGGAAAAGGTTCTCTTTATGCAATCCCCGTGGGAGAAAAACCTTTGACTTTCGGGATCCTTAGAATATATTTATTTAGTTTCCGTTTTTGTACCTTCATAATACGGTCGCAAAGACCGGCTTTTTATCTGCTTCTGCTGTTGATAACGGCTACGGTCAACAAAAGATGTAACGAGTAAACCTCAACACCTTGTTTAGTCTATATAAAATTGAAAAATCCGCGTTCGTTGAACCTGATTAGGAACGTTATTTTTAAAACAATGGTAATAAATTAGAGAAAATTTTCTGCAGTTAAAAACTTATTTAATAATCTGAGATTTCGATCATTTTAAGATTTTCACACGCTGAAATTAGAAAAAGAGATCAGGGAAAGGTAAAAAGGAAACGTGTCGTCGAGGATGTGACTTCGAAGGCAGATCTTAAAATACATCAAATCTGAAAATCTACGTTTGCGAAACGTGAGAAGCTTAAAAGCGGTCGGTCCTTCATCTGTTGGGGAACATTTTCGACCGGGACAAGACGCCCGGAAAATTTTAAGGTTCGCATGGAACGGTAAAACATCTCCGAGCGGAAAATCCGAATTCTCGGTCTCTCACTCGCGATTTCTGCAGTTAATCCAAAAGCCGAGGCATTATTTTACCATCCTTCGACATGGAAATTTCAACATTTATTAGACGATGCAATGAAGTCCGCGTATAATACAGTACTTAATGATATTCCCTGCGGATATTCAAGCGGCGTTTTCCTTTGCTTCAGAAGGAAAGGTTTTTTCCAATGGCTTAGGCAAAAATTTTCGATAATTAATTAAAAGAGGAGAATGTAATGTTAGATGGAGTTTTTTTTTTTTCGAAGATTAACGCAATAAAGAGGGAAGTTCTAAATCCACGAAAGCAAAAAAGGAAGAGAGATGGAAAAATAAAAAGACAAATATAAAAAGGGAGAAATTGATTCGATAGACTGGACAAAAAATATCTGCTAAAAAAAATTTCCAGACCAGTGATGACCGCGGATTATACGAGATTTTTCGTCAGCGCATCCGAACCGAAGGGATTCATTAAAGTGAATGTGAATTTTGTTAAAAAACAAACGTGGCAGCAGTAAAACCGAGCGAATATTTTCTCCAGGAAGGAAACTTAACGCAATTCCATAACCGGGAGATTCCCTTCCAGTGCCTTCGATTTCATTTGTTGCTCCGCGTTCGGGGCTTCGTTTCGGGAAAATCTCAGAATGTGACCGACACAAGGCTCGGATCTGTTGTTTTAACCCCCCGCGAGGGTGGACACCCCGCCTGCGGCTTCTGCCGCGTTAGTGTTAATAAAAATCGACAATGCTACAAGGGAATTTCAATTGATAAAAATGGCAAAAACCTTACCCTTAACGAACAACCCTAATTTCGCTCATTGTTTCGCTCCATAATCCGTAAAGATTAAAGCTCTCGGCATCCGCATCTCTCTAAAGCTCGATTCTTTAGCTTTCCGCTTTTCCATTGTACATTTCGACGATATTGTGCGGGGAGCTTTTTGTTCCGGCCCCCGCGAAAAGCCGAGTCGCTTAGATTATGATCTTATTATCTTATTCATTAAAATTCTGAAGGTTTTTTTCCTCTCCTTCTCCAATCTTCCCTAATGGGGCGACAAGTTTCGAGGGATGAATGCGAAACCCATACGTGACCGCCGTTATTTCCACGTGCAATAACGTACATCAAATCACTTTCCGGCCCCCGGAGTCCGAATTTGTCATTATCATCTGGGCTCCGCGCGCGGAAAGGATCGTGGCACCAATCCCGAGCACAAAGGTTTCTCTCCGCGAGGCTGGATGAAAATATTTGATTTCCGCCGAATTTGTTTTCAAAGTTCATAAAATATTTATGCGATGCCCCTGCGGTAATATTCGATTCTAATAATTTTTTCCGTTGCAATAAGGCACGGGAAAAAACATTGAACCCAAGATGTTTTTGCATATAAACTAATTTGATATTCATGCACATCTGGAAAGTGCGGGCACCAAGTTTGAATTATATTTTATTCCGGTAAAAATTATTTTCGTTTCCTCGGTAACATATTCTTTTTAACTAAAAATTAGAAAATCATGGAATTCTGCACGTAAATTTGCTGGACCGTGACTCGTGCCTTGCAGCAGTTTCGAGAGGTTTTTCTTTTTCACTCCCCCCCCCCCCCCGACCTTTTCCACCTCAGATAAATTATCCAGATCCGCGCAAGTGATTTGAAGTCCCTTTTCGCATCTCCCAATTCTTGAGCATCGCAGTGGGAGGTATCAGTCGATCTGAGCAACTTTTTTCCATACAACTTATTCCAGTCGCCGAGCGAAATTCCAGCCCCCAAAACTTGCACTGTCGAACAACGAGCCTTTGGAAAATTGGAAGAAAAACAAAAAAATTCCTTCCCTCGCAGGTTATCTGGATGGATTCGGCAATAATTTATAAAACGCCGCTCCAAGTTAACTAATAAATACTGCAAACGCCAACGCCGTAGATTAAGTTAATATATTTTTGTTGTAAGTTGCTGAAACTTCCCCTTGCTTTGTTACCGAAGTAATGCAAAACACAGGAAAAATTCAGGTTAAATTCCCACGGCTAATATCCAGTTGATAATTTGCACCGTTTCCGGAGCAGCACCTTCTGAACCTGTTTCGTCGGGGGATTCGGCGATCCCAGCCCCGTTCGATGCTGCTCCCCGGAAGGAAGGAAAGTGAAACACCGGAAGATCATTAATAACATTGATCCCGAGCCTTAGTCGACATCCTCGGTAAGAGAAAATGTCACTCTGGCCGGCTATGATTTACCGCCTTTCTCGTCCGTCTCGAGGTCCATTTCAATTTGTTTCCCGGGCACGGGAAAACTCCAAGATACCTGTTTTCTGGGGGGGGGGGGGTAGGGGAGAATAATAAAAACACCGGCGAAGAAGTCGTTTGGAAGAACTTTTCCCCTTTAATTTCGGCAAAATTGGTTTTTATAGATCGTAGAACCTGCTACATGAGAGCGTTGATGAAGTGGAATGACCGCAGCAACTTTAAAGCCCCCGGTGGCTCGATATGAAAGCTTTAACTTTTATGCGAAAGGCCGGGAGACGGCCGTAATGGCAAACGGCATTAAACATTCGAAAGAAGGGTTGAAGGGTTGTATTGTGGCTTAAGATATAGGGGTTGCCCTTGCTCATAAACCGGTCTGCAACTCAATAACCGAAGCATTCCAAACGTGTTTACGTTTTCCGTAATCCTCTTATATTTTTTTTTTTTTGGTTGCGTTCTGGTGAGGTGAGAACAGTACAAAAGAATTATTTGAGAAGAAGTAATTTATGGTGCACATGTTGCGGCATCAAAAGGACAATGATGTTAAACATTACCTGCTGGTGTCAGTGTCGAACAAGTCGGAAATTTTTTTTTCTGCCGTTACACTTGACAAATACACGTTTCGGTTAATCCGATACAGGTTCAAAGGCATCGAAACCTGCTTCGGTTAAATATAACGCTCTCTTTAACACGGGGAAGAACGTGAAAATGTTTTCGTTCGAACGTCCGGGAAATATCCCTCTGCGCCCGACCGAATTTCCATAGCTCACGACAGGTTTGCGGAAAATGACGCCACGGATCGGTCCAAGGCAATGTCGCGTCTCGCTGGATTTCCCGCGGGCTTTCCAAAATCAGCAAAATCCAACGTTATTCGCGATTCGCTTTGAGCGCCAGCCCTCTCGACGCATCCTCGGCAATAAATATCCAAAAAGCGAAAGCTCCGGCTTCTTATTCGCGAGACGTTCGTGCGGTTTAAATTCGGGAAGGGATGGCAGTCAAACTCTCCGGGAAAACCGCAGCGATATAGGTTTTCGGGGAAAATCCGGGTTTATTACATAAAATATAAAACTTGAGTTTTCGAGTTTTCTTCCCGAAGCGTGGAAAACAAAAGGTTTTCCGAGTCTCCCGCAAGCGTATAAACATAAATCCGAAGAGGTTTAACTTTATTTGGCAATCTGCTTCGTTTGTCGACCGATTTGGAAGACCTCGGAACTGCAGCGGAAAACCTCGCCGCGGATGCTTTCCACCGCGGGACGAGACATTTTCTTAAGATCTCCCGGAAAAGTTTCTTCCCTCTGCCTGAACCGACCCTTCACGTTTCGTCCGGACCTTCAGAAGGGGGTTTTTATTAAACGCATTGCTGACTTTTTAAAGTCAGCCTGCAGCACGAAAATTTGTCGTCATCCATAATTAGAAATTTATCATTTTCCAAGTGTCTTACATTCCCAGTGTACATTTTGTGCCGCGTTCGCATGGTGTAAAACGTTGAAAAACCAACACCACGTGGAAAACGAGAACAGAAATGTCATCCGAGGTCTGCACGTGGAAGGCAGTAAACTTTTTACGACATTGTCATTTCTTTATTAATGTAAATGTACAAACGGAAGGAGTTCGTTGCACGGGGTGGGGGGGGGCCTTCAGATAAGGTTCGAAATTGGATTTTTCGGCTTGCTAGCCCGGCCCGTGGAAATCCGGAAAGGTGAAAAATCGCCCGAAATTTCCGGGGTCGGGAAAGCGAAGCAAGAACCAAATTAAGGGCGCTCCTGCGGGGAAACCCAAAATGCGATTTGGAATGCCGGAAAAGGCTTCGTGACTTACATCGCGGGACAGTTTGCGGATCACCCCTTCTGGGAAACCTCCCCAGAAGTGATCTCTCGCAAAGCAAGTGCGCTTTTCTTCGCCGCTCGCGAGCTTATCCTCAAAAGGATTTCTCATCGAGGATCCTGCAGATGAAGCCATGCAATTTCGACGGGATGGGATTGGGCTTCTCGTCACGAAAGCCGTAAAATCGTGGCCAATATCAAATTACGGAGCTCTCTCTTAACGCAATTCCCTTTCGGCCATTATACCGTGCAACTGAAAGGGATGACGAGACGGAATTCGACCACTCGTTTTTACCCCCATTAATATTTAATTCTCCGCAGATATCTGGGAAGAATTTCCCCGGGACATTTGATTTAACCGAACCTTAAGCGTGCGGCTTAACGTCTTCCTCAGCGCGGACGATGCTCAGCACCACTCGGAAGCTTCCCCGCGCGCGTGAAACCTTTCGAAGCAGAAGCGATCTTCGAGGTTAAGTCAGGTTTTTGTCTCGGTCCTTTCTCCGATTTGAATAAAACCTAATCGGCAAGAAAAGGTTAAGGGCCGAAACCCTGCCTGAAACCTTTTCATTCGGAACGGAAGGCTTTTTACTTGTGACCGCAAGACGCGGAGCTTTTCCTTCCAGTGCTCCGCGACTAATTTCCCCGTTCCCCGTCAGCATTTACTACATTAATACCCCATTAATCAGCAAAAGGCGAACATTTCTCTTGGAACTTTATAGTTTCGCGATTTGTTTTTCCCTCCCTTTTCCCATTTCCGTATTATAATGCAAATTATCCGTCGCCCGGGCCGTAAGATACGGTCCATTCCGGGGGGGTTATATATTAAGGGAGTATTCAAAAAAGAACGGTATAAAAAAAGCTTTTTATGGAACCTAGAATCACGCTTCGTCCATTTTTTTGTCGGCAAAGTCTTTAGCCGGGATTTCCCATTCATCATTTGCCGTTGTCCTCACTCTCATAATGGCAATTTTCATTCTCGCGGATGCCATTTTCCCATTTTCCTTTTCATACATTTTTTTTTCTTTTATTTCTGAGCTTTTTAAATTAATTGTCAACGAATGTAAACTGTCATCAATCAAATGCAACCGCGGGTGATTTAGATTGTGGCCCTAAAAGTCCAATTTTTCATCTTCAACCTTTTCCACCTCCGCCCTTCGGTTCATCCTCCCTCTGCGCTCACTCCGAAAAATTTCATTTTCCTGATTTGGAGCCTTCCGAACGTTGGCGTGGATTCCAGAATGATCTTCGACCGCCGGAACATTTGAGAATGGTTCCAGCCTGCATAGTTTCTCTCAATTTGCACAACGGAAGATCAATTGAACCCGGCGCACGCTGAAAAATACTTGAAAGCACATGAAAAATTTTATTTTTATTAATGGAGGAACTGATCCTTTGTATTTGTTTATTTTGGAATATAATTTAAAACTAACAGGCCTGAGATTGGTACCGGAGTTAGATCTCCAATGTTTGATGAATCAAGAAAAGGATCAAAAGGTAACCCGTGTGATTCGCTATGCAGCAATTCCCCCGGAAATTTTCTGGAATATAAAAACCACCTCCTGCAGCGACTGAAAGACAAAAAACAAAGCGGGAATTGCCACTTTTGACCTATTGATCTCTGCCTTCCTATCCGGTTAACATTTTTTCCCCGATTGCTTTGCATGCGATCGACCCTGCGGAGAGCTTTTTACCAGAAGAAAAACCTTCGTGATTCATTATAACACGAAACCCATTAATAATTCGGATATTGTATCATTTAAAACGGATTTTTCGCACATAAAACCCCTTGAGGGGTTGAAGCCGAACCCCCGGTTAGGTTAGGTGCCGTAGTGCGTCCCTCCTCGGCACATGGAAAGAATTCTCCCTCGGGGCAGATTAACTCGAAAAGTTTTTCCTTTCCTGTCGCCCTTCATCCCTTTTTTTCGCTTCGCGAAGTTTACGACCTGAACTTATTTATGTATTTATCCATTGTTTTTACGTCCAATTTTATCGGTTCCCATAATGTTAGAATGACGAATACTTCGAATGCGTTAAAATTCAGCTTTACGCACAGGGCAAAATACAAGCTGCGATCATCACGCGACATTTTTCCCCGTTGAAACGCAGCCGTCGAGAAAGGTTTCCCCGTCCGTTCGTTCCGTCAATGTTCGTGCATCGGTGCTCGTTGGTGCCCCGGGCATGATCTTTGCCGTGTAAAAATATCCTTTTTGATGTATTTCGCCGTTCCGACGGAGCTTGTGTGCAGCTTCGCATTTTCTGTTTGGAATATCTCCCTCACCGGACTTTCTCCCTTAAATTTCTTTGTCTGCTCCGCAACGGCATCCTTGCACATCTCCTCGAGTGGGAAAAATGCAGAGGAACCTGCATATCGCTTAAATTCGGAGTGCGTCCGAACGGATGAAACCATTTGAATGTTGTATGCGACCGAAATTGACATTAGCACAGCCCGTATTATTTCTCCACCCTCTACAAATCGTATTCAAATATTTAACCACGAGGACCTTTATACTTGTTATATAGTATAAATATTCGCAGTTTAATTAATAATACAAAGCGGGAGCAAATTCCATGGATCGCAGTCATCTGCGAACAATTTTAAACGTACAAATGCGGGTATCTGGAAGAATTTCGATGTTTTCCTGCGATAGACAACAATTCACATTATCCAGCTTGGATAATTCCCTGTTTCCGATTTCGACCAACCAAATGAAAATTTCCCGTTCGGATTCGGATAAAAGTCTTCGATTTTTTTCCTTCTGTTAACCATCAATCGTGATTTACGTGTGCCGCTATGAAAGATCATAACAGCAAAAAAAGAAATGTGCGGAAAATATAATTTTTCAGCATTAAAAATTATCTTTTTTTTTTTTTTATTGCGTAAAGGTCGAAGCGGGGACAACGACGGAAAACATCGGGATCCCGCAGCTAAGGCCTTTCCCTCGTGGCTCCTGCAGGAAAAACCGTCCGTGTCGCGACAGCAGCCTTCCGCCCGGCAGTTCGAATTACGTTCATATTTATTTCCAGAGACTTTGCGAGTGTATTAACAGGCCGAATAAATTTTCTTTTAATTTATTTTTCCAACGTCATTATAAATTTAACCTAACTTCACCCCTGAAGCTGCACCCGACAGGAATTAAAGTTTTTCCGCCGGGGATTTTCTTCCGCGGGGAATGCATCGCAGAGAGAGAAAATTTCCCTGCACAGTTCGAGGGAGCGCAAAGACCGATTTCGAAGTTTCGACTCGGTT
Source organism: Ricinus marginatus (assembly GCA_028565995.1). Taxonomy (NCBI): domain Eukaryota; kingdom Metazoa; phylum Arthropoda; class Insecta; order Psocodea; family Ricinidae; genus Ricinus; species Ricinus marginatus. The sequence continues at coordinate 46,231 of JAOWBB010010909.1, forward strand.
AAGCCTGCGCTCGAAAAGACCTCCGAGAAACGGTAAAATCAAAAATGGATTCATATGCGGGGCGCAGAACAAAAATGGCGATGGAATTACGCTTCCTGCAGGAAGGCGCCCATAAAACAGCAAGAACCACTAAAAGTGTAAAATGATTCCATCGGAAAAACGCTGAAAGCTCTCACGAACTAACCAACGTTAAATAATTTGTGTTTCCCGCGGCGGAACCGAAATAAAAGTTACCAATGGAAGAAGAGCTAATGGAATCCGATGCTGCCAAATCGCCCGGAAGTGTTGCCAACTTCGACGATCCTCCGTTTCCGTTTTGCGAGATTCCTCTTCTTCTCCTCCTTCCGTCGACGGGAATCCCGGGCGCTGGCCTGTCGATTCCGAATGTAAAATTAGATTTTACGTTTGCGGAAAGAAAAGCCGGCTCGGATACGAGCAAATTAATTTATTAGTGCGAACGGTGGCCACGTCTGAATTTACGCATTTTTATTTTTTGCCTCGAACGGTCCGCAATCAGGTTCGACTCCGCGAGAAAATTGGTGAGGAAAATTTCACGCGTTACTTGTGTAGCGTAGAAAACGAGCATTTCGGTACCAGATTTTGTTTATTTTCCCCTTTTTTTTATTATGCCCGCGATGAACGTAAATGTTTAATGGAGATAAAAACGGCTTAAATTTTTTACGTTTTCAGCCGTCAATTTCCAATTAGGAAAGTACATAATGTCGTCCCGTGGAATACAACTATATTAAGCCGGGTTAATTATGGAAATGAAAGGAAATCAATGACCATCCGCGATATATTTCGAACGTTTTCTTCTTTAATGGATATCGTAAATAATAAAGCCATTATCCGGTTAAATGGGGTTGCGAACTTCCGTTTACGATTGTCCATTTGAAGCAATTGCCCATTTATAATTGACGAGACGGAGATGTACCCGTCGAAAGAATTAATCTGCATTCGGTGAAATGCCTCATTTGGCCGCGTGCTAAATGTCGAATTCCCGGCCTCGTGAGGTATTTTTTCTTCCCCCTTAAATCCGCTCCGATAAGATTTCCCCCCGTTAAATGCACTCCCCGAATGCTTTTGGGAGCCTTTTAAAAGATTCCGGAAGGTTTCCCGGATTATTTTTCTTCCTTTTATCCCCGGGATATTCGGGCAAACAAAAACTCTGCGGAGTTTTTGCGAACCTGAATTTTCCCGAGGTTTCCTTTTCGCGAACGAATGCGGTTAAAAACCTGCGACCTTAGTTTAGTTCGCGGGGAAAATCCCCAGCCCGAGGACTGTGAAGAAGGTTGAGGAAGGTTCGGAAAAGGTTCCCGTTGAAGCTTACATATTTACCCGTGTAAGATAGAGATCGAAAATTTACAGATGATCCAACGGTGTGCACCGCAGCGCTTCTTCCTGCGGCGCTCAAAACCCGGGGCGATTTCCCGGGGGCTCGAATGAGGTAGATAAATTAGTTCTTTTCCCAGACGGTTGCGATTCCGTGTAATTTGGCATGAGATTTGGCATTCGAAAATCCGAAACGTGTCAGATTTCAGATTGGAAGAGACCGCTGCGAGTGACTGTCAACGGCAAACGAGTCCGAAGCAAAATAAAACCGGATCCGGACAAAAGCAGCGACATTATCTGGAGAAGGAACTCACCTGGGCCACGGTTAAATGGCGGAAGAGCCAAAATGGCATTATTTTTCCGTAATTGCTTCAATTGCGAATTCGCATAATTCACCCGGAGCGCGTCCGGATAAATTGCAAATAGCTTAATATATATTGTTGCTGATTAATCGATTCCGCTGCGGGGAATGGAATTGTTCGGAAAATATTTACGATCAGCATTTAGCGAGAAATTCGGCAGCGGGCGCGAGGGCTCGCTCGAAACCGAAGCATTTCCCGAAAATCCGGTAACTTCGAAAAGTTCTGCTGCCACGCGAACGCTTTCGGTTACGTCCCGAGCGAATGATCCGATCGATTTCAATATTTCAATCCCCGACCAATTATTCCTTTGAGAAGAATTAAGGGATTGCGGTGGCACAAGCGAAAATCCACCCCCGATCTGCAATGCAAAGGAATATCAATCGGGTTCGTCGGTGGCACCAGACATCGTCTGCGGCTTATCCATTCCCCGCACGGGTCATTTAATTGCGGGCCTTCGAAGAAACCGAACAATTATTCGGTTTCGATGAATAATTTATCCGGGAGATAAGTTTCCGGATTTGCGAGGCATTAAGCGGTCGGAACCGGGGAAAATTATCGAAGGGGAGGAAAGGGAAGAAGACGTTGCCGCGGGTGCAACATCTCGGGTTTTCGTGCTAAATGATTTTTCGGTTGATCCCGATGAAATTGAGCAAAGCCATTTGCCTCTCATTGTTTCACGAAAGGGTTCCATTTCCCACGTTTTCGGAAAATCCTCATAATAAATTCACCGCAATGAATTGCTTCCGTCACGACTGTCGGGGTTCCTCCAGGACTCAAAGACAGCCTTCCGGAAATTTATCGCTGCCGCGCGCGGGAAGTGCGTGACGTCCACCGACGGGACGACGGGCGAGTAATTGAATTTGCCAAAAACCGGAAGACCGACCCCGGCGTGGGGAATGCCAATTATCAAAAATTCTGAAGCGAGGAAAGGCCTGCCAACCCCGAGTTTTCCACCGACCCTAAAGGCAAAGCAGTAACTCTCGTTGCGAACGCCGGGCAGAAGTATTAAATGACGTTTGTAATCATAATTTAAATTTTATTCCGCAAAACGGAAAAATTTTAATGTCGCACCTCCAATGTTTAAGTAACGCAGCATCGCTGCATAGCGCGGGAACAACACAAATTCGATCTCTGATTTATAACATTCGAATAAAGTTGATGGCGATCGGTTTCATGTTTCTTAAAAAACAACGCATTTCATTTCACATTTAATAAAATATATAAATGCCAGTCGGATCTAAATTTGTGCCTGACACTAGCTACGCATTACGCATTTTTAATCGAAAAGTTTTTCGAAATTTGACAGCTCTTCTCGCATATTGGGCAAAAGTTTTTTTTTTTCGGAAAAGCCAAAGAATTTAAAATTTTGAATGCACAAATGAATTCCTCCAAAGTTGAAGGGAAAAAGAAAAATTTATGTGCCGGGTCCCATTAAGAATATCTTGCACAAGAAAAAAAAAATACGAATCTCTGCTTGTTCACAGATAAAATAACTGTGAAAGAGCGAGTGGCATTATCTGAGGTAGAGATTTCTCATCTGTATAGATTTTACTTCCTGCGGTTTGCCGCGTCGTGAATATTACATCGAAAAATTTACATTTTTGTTCATTATGTTTGGCCGATCTCCTCGTGGAAAATTTCGCGTATTTTCCTACGCACCGGAAGATGCTGTTCGATTATTAATGAAGGACTACACGCGCTCATTGCAGCTTCATTTGTTCTCCCGCCGTCTCGGATGTACGCATTAATGGAAATATTTGCTTCCCTGTGCGTTACACTCAAAATCGCTCGAGAGGCATGCCATTGTCGGAGTGCAAGAACAAATCAAATATTGGCCGAAGGTTAGAGAGTCGGTCGACTTGATCGGAAAATTTTCGTAATATTTGGAATTTTACGCTCCCGGGGGCAGCGCTCAAGAATCCAAATAAACTTCTTCACCCTTTCGGAAATTAATCCGATTAGGGGTTGAATTTATTTAAATGGACAAAAGTTTCCGACTGGATTTAGCCACTTTTTAAAGACCGATTTTGGGGAAAATGCTCCTTTTACGCCCCGCAGGCGGATCCTCGACCCTCCCGGATGATGACGTCACGACGGCCGCAACACAGCCTCCGCGACGCGGATCGGCCCACTTGCTAAATATTCCGGAAGGGTATGCGTAAATCACGGAGTTATCGATTACACGAAATTACGTTGGAACGGGGCCAAAGGAAAAAGTTCGCCGTTTCCGCAGCCTCCGCCGTTCGCCCCGAAATCACGCTGCCTCCACTTTATCACGGGGCCGCTCTCGCTGTTGTTTGACAATGGCCACCTCCCTCGCATAAATAAAATTTTATACGCGTCACATCCTTTTACGCGACAGGATAATTTTGTACCCGACCGCTCCATTTATTCGGCTCGAAAATCTCCACTGGAAAGGAGCAAAGATGAAGATTTCTCGAAAGGCAAGTTTTTTTTTTTCTTTCGCCGGGAAAAGCGGAAAAAGTCAGCCCGTCGACGGAAGTTGATGCGTTTTTATTGGCGATTAAAATTTTCATCGGGCAAGAAAATCAAAACTTCCGCTCGGGAGGAATTAAGCGCTTTTCGTTTTCTTTCTTTTTTTTTTTCCTCGCGAAATTTTTAATCCGATTCACCGGATTCACCGCGACGACGACGCGGAAGGAAACGACTTTCCTCGTGGTGACCGCCCGACATAAGTCGTGGTAAAAAATATTTTTGTATTTTCCACCGGATGTAATAATCCTCTTTGGGATAACAAATCAAACACGTTAAGCAGTCGCCAACGGAAAATCTCGGAATAAATAAACGGGTTTCTGCCCGATTTCGGATTCTTAAAGGATGAGCCTGTTCCCTCGGAACTTTTCCCTTTTTTCCGCGCCCCTCGAGCATTTTCCTGTGGGACGTCAGAAAAAACGGATGGTCAGCTCTTGCCGGGATAAATCTAAACTTTTTCCAGTTCCCGCGAAATATTGCTAGTTTACGCCTCATTAATTTACGTATAAAAGCAGACGTTTCCCGGCCTCCCGCAAGGGATGATCGGGGAGGAAGGAGCAAAGGGGATGAATGTGCTCTCTCAAATAACTCTCGACTTTCGCTGGCTCTGCACTTTTTCCCATTTGCAATAATTAATTTTATTTGCCGCTCGATGGATTTAGCGTCGGGAAGGGAAAGGAAAGGACGCTTTCCTCCCAAGGAAGGACGCTTCGCAGATGAAACGACGCGAGGACCGAGCCGTTAAAATAAATCGCGATACCGATTTGATATTGCTGCTGCACCACAGCAAAATGCAAAATCTTTCACACGGGGATCCACGTTCGCCGAGGATTAACCCGCCGGGCGAAAACCAACCGGAAACTCTCTCAAAGGAAAAGGATAAGAATAAATTCTCCCGTTTTAATCACCTATTGAAGTTCTCCTCATTTCCCATCCGGATCACGTCCTCCGGATTCGTCGATCGCGTACTTTGCCCGGGCGAAAAAGCGAAGCATGCATTTCGAGATGTGGCTCGGTTGCACAGGATCGCGAAACGACATCACGTATCGGCCCATGCGGGGTGTCCCGGGATCCTCCGCGAGGACGGTGGAAAAACCGCGCCGGTGGCCCCGGAAAATTAGTTTTCCGTAAATCATCGAGGAAACTCCTCAAACGTAAAGAAGACCTGTGTGTCCTCACATTGAACGCCGGGATAAAGACGTTCTGTGAATCACGGCGAGACCCGAAGGGAAAATGGCTTAGCCCTACCTTCACGTACGTTGCCAATATCTGAAACTTAAAAAACTAATCCTCCATTCCAGGCTAGGTCGCGTTAACCCCGTAGCGCCAAATGCTTGCAGAAGATTCAGGAAGAATCACCGTTCCAGGCAGTGAACGACAGCAGCCGCCGTCGGTGGAAAACCTGCAACTTCTAATACATTATTGGAAAATTCTCGACTATTTTCACTCGCATTATTGAAATAAGCTTGAATTTTCACAATTTTTCCTTTCGCCAAGCACATTTCGCTGTCGGAATTAAGATTTGCGTCGCTTTCTTAATACCATCAGGTTTGCCCGCTCTCTTTGTTTCTCTTATTCTCCTTTAATTTATTCGGACGGAGCTCGAATATCTTCTCCGTTTGGGTTCCTCCTTTGCTTGTCGCGCCGCAGCCGCAGCGGTTGGGTTACGGGTAATCCGATGAATCTCTTAAGACCCCGACCGATAATATTTCTTGCGATACCATTAAATTTCTCCGATAATTAAGGAGCAACGGAAGTTCAGACCTCGTTTTTTCAGGTTACGTGAGGACCTCAGGTGCCGTTGGCAAAGCATCCGCAGGAAAATATGTCCTTTGCTGGTAATTAATATAAATTATCATCTGGGAAAAGTCCAGGAATCTTTGGAATTAGTTTTGAATCTTGGGGAAATATAATTTAACACTCCTGCGGTTTATATAAATTAAATCCAATGTTGTTTTTGCAAGGGTCCCGCAACGAAGTAGAGTTTTTGACCCGCGACTGAAGCCTTTTAACCTGAAAAACATCAGGGAAAAACTATCAAAATCCTTTCGAGACCTGGAAAAGTTCCATTTCGGATTCAGCACCGTCCCGTTTTTTCGCAATCTCCAGTCCGAAGACGAAAGCGGACTAATAAATTCGACTTTGGCACTTTCTGAATTGGGAAAACAGTTTGAAATGCCGGTCGTGTGCGTAACCTAACCACCCTCTGGGGGGGGTGGCACTCCGAAAACGGTTCCCTCACAAAAAAAATTTTTTTTGCGCAGAAAATAATTTGTCATTCGGCGGCACCGAAATTTATATTTACATAATATAAAAAAATCCACGGGAATATACGTTGAACCGCGGACAGTGAAACGAAATTAAAATTTATAATATTCCAGAAAACCGAAGTTGGAAAATTGCAAAAACGGAGAAAATCCCGGAGCGATGAGGGAGAAAAGACCTTAACCTCCCTGTGTAAACGAAGGAAATAACGCGAATCAACCGATCGACACGTTGCCCGCTAAATCTGCGGGACTATTTAAATTCGTTATTTATTCCTCTTTAAGCTGAAATTGATCTTTTCAACTCAAAATCGGTTTGTGGAGTGTCTTTTTCGGGTTGCTGTTTACGGAGCGAAAGCTTTTATATCCGCCATTTTAAATTTTCCTTTTCGTTCGCTCTCAAAATCGCATATTTTAACCTGTAAACATTACCCGGAGACCGATCTTTAAAGCGGCAAAGCGCCGGATATAGGATCCATTGCGCGGGCAGTTAAAATTCTTACGCGATTTCGAATTCACACATCATTAAGGAACTGCTCGTTTTCAACTGTTTCCGCTTCCGGATTTTAGATTGCGTACCACGGTACGGGATTGCAACCAGTTCCCGCATGATTTTCCCTCCTCGGAAAAGCGTATTTTCATACCGATAATGGAAAAAAAAAATTATCCCCGGCAGTTATCGGGGAAGAAAGGAAAAGTGGGAGCTGCTGATGCAAGCCAATAATTCTGTAAAAAAAAAAAAAAAAAAAGGTCGCGGACTCAGGTTCGCCGCCACAAATCAAAATGATGCACGGTGCCTGGTTTTGCTTTTTCTCCCTTTCCTCTGGGTGTGAAAAACCGGGAGGATTTCCTTTTTCTAACGAGGAAAACCCTTTCCGAAGCAACAATACTGGAAACCTGTTTCAAGACCCCGATTCTTACAAGTAAATGCGGTTCAACACGACGGAACCTCCTCCTTCTACCCGGTTAAGTGCAACCTTTCATTTGCCTGGAATCAAGCAATAAAAATTAATGATCCACTTGGAGGAGTTTCCCTGGGACATTTCCCCGTCGAAAATCTTCGTTTTTAATGGCGGGGATCTCCGGGGAGGGCCTTTAAATTATACACCGGCAAAAATTGCTTTGGGACACCCGGAAAATTGAGAAAAGTCATAAAAAAAAAAAAAAAAAAAACGGCTTCGGCACGTAATAACCGCTCCATATAATCGGTTGTAAATAACGCAGACCAAACGAAACTAATTCAGTTACGTTAAATCCGATTTTGGGTGGAAAAGCTCGGGAAATTTGCCTTTGAAGGAGTCCTCTCTGATGAATCCGCGGCGTTCGAACGGGTCTCCCGATGCGGAGTTTCATTTTCGATCAGAAATTTATTTTTTAACCTAAAGAAACAAAATTTGAATTTTTGCCGCAGTTCAAAGCCGGCAAAAGCTCCGGTGCGGAACCTTATAAAACGTTTTATCACCTCTCCCTCCGGGGAATTAAATGAAAATTTTCTTTTTCTCTTCTTCCAGGGTACTTCTGGCACATTTCGGACATCCATTACGACGTTAATTATTCTCTGAAGGGAGATTCGAGAAAAAGTGAGTATCCTTCTTTGTTTGTCCGGTCGAAATTATTTACCCGGCCTCCGCGATCGTTCCTACCTTAAGGTTGAGGACAACGAAGAAAAGCCTTTCGCCCCGGCACTGTTATATTGTAATTATATACGCACACGTGAATGTTGGGCTTTCGCATTAACAAATTCATCGTCGGTTGAATCCGGACGGATATAATGATATACGATAGCGCATTCGTCTTCACCATAATGGAGTTTTTTTCCGCGGCTTTCCGAAGGTGTTCCAAAGTGTTTCGCTTGCCGTGCCGAAGATGAAGTTGCGATGAAATAACGCCGAAAGCTGAGAGAAATGGCTTCGAATGATGGGAAAGCAAAATAAATTTTCGAAATGAAAAGTTTTCGCTTGCGGAAAGCCCTTTGTTAACTTTTGCGGAAAGCTGCTGCCGGGAAATCTTCCCTCTCGCGGATCAAAGCCGGGAGTCGCGAACCTTGGCTTTCGACCTTCCGAAGGGGAAAACGCGGTTCGGATTTTTCCGGCGCGCGGCTCCCGCTGCTGCAGCTATTTCGACCGGTCAGCGAAAATCGGGGGACTGAAATTTTACGTTTTTTCCAGGATGTTGGGAGAAAAAGGACTCGATTGGCTCGCCGATCCGACCCATGGGGAAGTACGGCGATTACCAGTGCGATTCGCCCTGGGCACTGGTGGAGTCCGCCGTGGACGCTATGAAGAGCAGGCACAGCGACGTGGACTTCATCTTGTGGACGGGGTGAGTCGGAATGTTCCTCCAGATGGAATTTCTTAACCCCGCGAACATATGAAAACCCGCGAAAATCACGGGACGTTTCTCGGTCGTCGTGGAAAACCCGGTTTAGGTAATGGAGGAAAACGAATAATGACGTCGTGATTGAACGTGGGAGAAGAATCATGTGCCCGCCATCGTCCTTTCTCGGTTTCAATTTAAGACGTTTGACTTGGAGCACGGTGCGGCGTAAATCGCCATCAGAGTTCGGTTACGCTGTTGCAACCGGTGATGTCCGAGCAGGCGTCAGGCATCCCTCTGATCGGCATTTTTGGGTAAGTTCTCAATTCCGCGTTTTTCGTTCGATTGCGGATTCCGAACGTTCACCCCTCCCCGGGGGCAGCTAACGCCCCCCCGATGAGCTTTTCAAGAAAAAAAAAAAACGTTTTCCATTCCCGAAGCCGTTAAAGCAAAGGATTGAACATACGTGACTTGCATTAATTGGGGAAAAAGGACGTCTCAAAATGGTTTATTAAAGGTTTTCTGCGGGGGTAAGCAATGCGGTCGACGTCAGTTGGTGACTCCCAATTCCGATGCCGCTCCTGCACGCTGCCCCGATCATCCCGACCTTCTCGGCGTCGAAAAAGCTCGGGTATTCGTCAACAGCAAAGCTTGAAATAGTTGCCTGCATCAATCGAAGAAAAAAAAAAATAAAAAAAAAATCAGGCTAATGGTGATTCACCATTTCAACCCTTACCACCGACAATGACGACATTATTGAGAACCATAAATCAGGCGCCAAACCACACCCCGATTATCTGACGGAATATTAACAGAATTAATTTTTCATTACGAATAAGCGGACGTCGATACCTTCGGGTTTGGTTAAGAAATGTTAAGTTTCCATGCACCGTACATTTCGAATTGGTGCGCATCCCTTATCCCAGCATTTCCTGATGCACAGGCGGAATGTAACAATAAATCATGCCGAAAGAATTAAAAATTCATGGCGGAGAGCGAGATTCGGTAAAAGCCTCTCTTTTATTTTTAAATGAATCCTTTTTCTTCCTTTTTCTGGGAGGGAAAAAAAAAATCCAAAGCTCCACTCCCGCTGAAAGCTCACATTTCCGACAGCGGAACGTGTGACCGAGCTTCGTCTTTAATGCACTTGTGCCTCTTTAAATATGTATTTAGGACCGTTTACAAACCGACTCCTATTCGAATTTACCTCACATCCGCGTAAAAATGCAAGTTCCCGTCTCCGGGGTTAATTATGCAGCGTCCGAACGACCATTTCTTCGCTTGTTAATCGTGGCAGGAGACGAATCATCCTCGGACCTTCGAAGAGCTCGGGTATGAAAACGAAAATGTTGTACCTGAGGCCCGCGTCCCGGGGGCGGAATTTAATTCGCGTCCATTCTCCCGCTTCGTCAGGCGAAGCTGAAAAAGCCACCCCCTTCCGTGGTGAAACAGCTGCGGGAACGAGAAACCTAAGATTACATTCGGAATTGGCCGTTATGGAAGGGTCCGCAAGCAGCCCTTGGGATTCTCGGGGGTATTTCGTTTCATTTTTAATTCCCCCGATTTCGTTCCTCGTCAAAATTCAAATTATCCCATCCGACGCGGGAGAGTGCGCTGGACAGAAATGCCGAAGACATCCCTTAACCCGGGTTGCCGCGGGAAAAAAAGGAAAGGAGCCTCGGATTTCGAACCACCCCCCCCACATTGGTTTGAATCAGTCAACCTCCTGACACGAAGCACCCCCGAACCCTGACCGCGTCCGCAGATTTTGAGGGAGGAACGTACAAAATTCCACGCCGTCAGTTTTTCTGTCGGTGCCGTCGTCTTTTCCTTCCGTCGCCCGCGGATCTCTTTTCGCGGCCGAGAAATAACTTTCAGTTGCATCTTAACCATGAAGAAGAAACGGGAAGAGAAGATGGAATTAAAGGCAGTAAAATAATAAATAAAATGAAATATTTAATTATTATAATTAATGAAGGTGCATTAATTTTTGAAAATGAAAAATCCTTTTCTTTCATCAGAGGATCCTGCAGTTTTTTTGCCCGGGAATTTTTTCTCGTTTTTGGCTCTGACGCCGCGGGAAAACTGAAAATTTCGTACCTGGGTCGCGCACTCGAACTCGGGGTCGAAAATTTCGTCTGAAATAATTTTTTAGACGCTTAATATCGGTTTCGCGTGGATGGGGAAATTTTGGGAAACCACCTAACCTAACCTCCTCAACCTTTTGCTAGTGCATAACGTCTCGATCATGAACAGAAACTCTTCCCGGATGCAAAAAAAAGGAAACTTCTTAAAATCGTCTTCGTTCTTTATGATAAACCCGGGTTAACTTGACGAATCCACTCGGTATAATATTCTTATTATTTATGTACATTTCGCGGTGCATTCCTTCTTGCATTCAACGGTAAAAAAATACCATCGGAATTTAATTAAATTTTTTTTCTTTTCTCCTTTTTCTCGCAAAAAAACCTGTGGCCACTGTCAGGGTGGTGCAGGGGCAAACGAAAAATGCTTCAGAAGGAAACTTTGCCCGTAATTCAACCTTCTTTTTGCCGCGGAAGGTTTACGTACGTTTGAAGATCGCAGTCAGCGATTAGCAGAGAACATGCGTTTCGTATCATTTTCGCGACATGCACTTAACCCAAGTGAAAATAATTCTCTTCCCGTTCGAAAGGCAGACCATTCGCAAATCGGTAAAATTTTCCAGAAGGCACTTCAACGTCGATCGCTGACGAGGCCTTCCTTGCCGGAAGGAAAAAAGGGAAAGATTTATGACGGATGCACGAACCAACAAGTTAAAACCGAGATTCCAGATACGGCCGACCGGGTTTAAAAACCGAGATGGAAAACAGGAACGGAACGGAAGGATCGATGAAGGCAATTCCGCGAGACGTGAAGCCACGTTCCCCGATCGTAAATCAAACGCGGGAGACCCGGAGACGGCGAAGATGCGAGGAATCACGTCTGGGTCGAGCAGGGAGTTTGCCGCTGTCTGCGGACACGACGAAACCGGACTCCGGCGCAGGAGAATCGATTGCGATCGCGGAAAATACGATGAGAGATGCCCCAAACCGAGAACATTTCAGGCGAGATACACAAAATCACATAAATCAGGACAAAAATCTCATTTCAATTGAATTAACTGCAGCAACGCCTCATTTGCATTTCCATTTTGTCTTTTAAGCCGTTGCTCGAGACGGATCCCAGCGCATCCGCGAAAAAACACGTTCACGCTCAAAATCCAGGTACCGGCGGGGGTCTGCGGAAAACCCGAAAACGCTGCTTTGCCACGGGACCGAATATCCGAAAATCTCCTCCGAGCTCTTTTTCTCCATCCGATTCCGGACTCTCCTCTCCTCTGCTTAACGGCCGTGCAAAAATTCAACGCAAATAAAAATCATTTCCGTGATCAAAAAAAGGAAGAAAATTCGGAATCGATGGCGCGCAAAACCCTATCGCCGTGGAGATAAATTGCAGCCTTAAAGGGGGGCCCGTGTGAAGGAACGAAAAAGTTTCCGTGAGGCGCTGTCGCGGCCTCCCCGTTTCGTTCGACCGCCGACGCCATCCCGGCTCTCCTTCCACGACGGAAGAATCTTCCAAGACGAAATTTATTCCCGAATTTCCCTCCTTTCGAATCGGGGCCGCAAAGAGGGAGTTTCCTTTTCCTCCTTACCTTCGGCACTCGCAAGGCCTCCGAATTCCGGTTTCGCGAATCTGCTAATCACCTTTTCCTTTTCCGCTTTTTCGACCCTCCCGATATTCCGAAGGGAAAATCTCGATTCGCCGGAAAATTCAATTCTTAATTTACTTTATTTGAAATTTCGGTGTCTGCTCTTTTTTCTCCGGCCGCGGCAACGGAACGGAAGTCGAAACCGACTTATCCGGTGCCTGGCCGACCTTTCTTCCTCCCTCTTTGAGTTTATTGAGCACGAGAAAAAAAAACGGGATGAGGAAGAAGCTCGGGAGGGAATTTCCCTTCTTCCACCGGGGTAGCAATGAGACCAATTAATTCCACCCTTCGGGGTGGAGCTGCTGCCGGGAGCCAACAAAATTCAATTAAAGCAGAAATTGTATTTGTTTTGTATTTGTTTACGATGGTTGTTACACGAAATCACGCATATTTCGTAGTTGCCTCCATTAATTGTCCTTTATCGATTATCGTTCCTTCTGTCCCCTCAGAAAAAGGGGGGGAAAAAAAATCGTTTATATGTGCGTCTAATGGCAAATAATAGATTAAAATCTAGGGTTAATTTTCCGCCCAGACTTTAATTCCGTTAATAATTAACCACGAGCACGATAATCCGATTTCGATACAATAATAAAGACCGAAATTATGATGGATTATGAAAAAAAACGTTGACCCGAATGCTGCATTGTACATATTAATAAAAGCAAAGGCCCCGAATGCCATGGGCGTGGGTCACGCGTTTTGCAGCTCAAAACATTGATTCCTGTTGCATATTGCATTGTGTCCTCGGCCGTTTCTGTAGTCGCTTTTGACTTGTTTCATGCTTTCGGATGTTTTCACGTGTGTTGCATCCGAAATACTTTTCCTCTTCCCGCCACGTTTTGACGTCTTCTCCGAGCCGGATCCCAATTTGTTTGCGTCTGCTTCGAGCACCCGATAAATCAATCATCGGAATGTTATATTTTCACTGCGAAAACGGTATCATTCACGTTTTTCATCCGTCAGAGAGAAAAATATATATATATATATATATATATATTGAAACAATGGGCAGAATATAAAAAAAATTCTCCGCGTGCGGGTAATTTGTCACCATAACGTGAACTTAGACAATGAAAGTAATCTTAAATACGTTTTTTTATAACTATTTAAACCATAAAGCAATCTTTTAAATATCCGTAATGGTTTAAATGTGTTGCTTTTCATCTATTTATTTTGCATGGAATTAAAAATCGCTGCATATTAATAATACAAAATATTTTATGTGCGGTATTTAACTGCATTCCGACTGAATTTTATTTCATCCGTAATTTACATGCATATATATTTATATGCAGATAACGAATTGCTGAACAACAATAAATGATTAACGCGAATGCGAAAAGCATCATTTTGCTCTTTTACCAATCGTGGGATGTTACGTGAATATGTTTCTTTGATTTGATTTTTCTTACGAAACAATAAGAATCAAACAAACTTTAATGTAAGGTTTTTGATTTTAATATTATCATGATTTATATATTTTTCGCGAATGCGTCAATTGATAAAATGCAATTTCGGATGTCGAGCGTAATGGCGCAAGATCGGGGAATTTGCCGCGTTGGAGCCAGCCGAAGCTTTAGGGGTAGGGCTCGCGGGTGGTAAGGAAGAACATCGAAGTGTCCATCATCACTTTTGATGTGCACGTCGAGGAAACGTCCATTTCTCACTGGTACATTTTGTGGTCGGCACCCAGTCAAAGAGCAAAGAAAATGTCAATTACAATTTACATACGAAAAATAAAGGTTAGGAATCTTCAATAGCTCTTTGTTAGGTCGTCGGTGTTTTCACCGAGGAGTTTTCCGGGGGAAATTTTTGACATTTGCATCTTCGGCAGAGAGAGAAACGGTTTCCGCGGCGAAGGCACGGTTTTGCGGGGAGTTTTCCGGGAGGCTCCAAAGAAAACAACTTCGTTCTGCGGAAAATGTGTTTTCTTATTCCTCGCCAGCCTCGGCTTTAAAAATATTTTCTCTCCCGCGAAAAGCAAATAACTTTTCAATTTCTGACGAGGACGAAATTCGCTTAATGACTGTCAGCGAGATTACTTTTGATCAACACCTCCGCAGCATTCTCGCGAGCCACAGGAGACTGCCTTTGCTGCAGCTTTTCACGAAGGGTGTCCGTTACGTATCGTCCCATATCCGCGAGTATCTCTAAATATCCGATAATTCTCTACCGCGGAGATATCACGCGCATTAGAAATAACTTTGAACCTTAATTTTCCATTCGTTCTTTCACACAACTTATATATGTATCATTTTATGAAACGCCATTCCTATTATAATTTTCCATCAATTATTCTTTGCGTTTATCCCATTATGCTTCGCGTCGGATAAAACAGCAATAACAACACAAGATAAATCTTTGGGAAACTTTCGATTATATGGTGATATGGGATTCCTAAAGCATGGAATATTTTCATCTAATGCGATTTCTCAATTTTCCACGTCTGGCATTAAAAAACAAAGCATTACGCCGTCACTAAATTAGCGACGCACATATGAAAAATAATATTTGTGCACGCCCGGTTTTAATCTGCACGAATGGTCCGGCAAATCATTTTACAACGCTCCACACATATGTCCGGGGATTGGACATTCGGACAATGTTTTAATGCAATCGCGGGCGAATGATATTGACAAAGTCCAAAGTGATATTTATATTTTGACGAGGTTGTTAGGAATTTCGTTGCACTTCCAAAGGCCCTGAGGTTCCGTTTTTACCGGAGAAGACGGACCGAAAACAGCTACAGCCCTGTCTGTAATGGCATAAAATATGAAAAACAATTTCATAAAAGAGCGATATTTTCAAGTTGATGGA
Organism: Ricinus marginatus; assembly: GCA_028565995.1. Lineage (NCBI taxonomy): Eukaryota > Metazoa > Arthropoda > Insecta > Psocodea > Ricinidae > Ricinus > Ricinus marginatus. Next base: position 61,545 of record JAOWBB010010909.1, read on the forward strand.
ACGGGGTTTTAATTTTGAAAATAAATTAAAATTTAATGACTAATTTATTATTCAATTTCTTTCGTCGGAGGTTTTTGTTCCCGCGTACGCCGCCGAAAGGATAGGAAAAGGAGCCTTTTTTCGGGTAGGAGCCCTTTTTTTTTTTTCCATTTGTAAATATCGAAAACAGGTTCGAAATCAAAAGCCGCACAACCCAGGTTAAATGTCATTTAACCTTTCACGCTGTTTCCGCCGATCCGCTGCAGCAAAAACGGTCGAAATCAGGTACGTCGCGATCTGTACGAAGCCATCGGATTTTTTTTTTTTTGCAATTTCCTCTGCGACAGCATTATTTCGCATACGAAAAAAGAAAGACAGAATTTTCGGTGTATTAACAACGGTCAATGGTAAATAAGCGAAAGCGAAAACTTTCCTTTTTCCGTTGTCGTTATTATTTTTTTCAAAATTGTTTTCACATTGAAAATTTTTCGTGACATTTATGATACAATCCGCATTCAATTTCCGACTGGTAAAAATATCCAGCATACGAATCCAATTCCAAAATGAATGCGAAGCGTGCTTAATAACTATTAATTAAATTCAGGTTGCCTCAGAAAAAAGGCCAATGATAAAACGATGATACACAATAATAATTGTCATTAAAATTTTGCGGTTCGCATGAAAAGCTCCCAGGAAATGGAGAATCCCGGGGACAATTCCCAAATTGCTTTTTTCTTTTCCTCCGAGCCGAAAATATTTATTATTTCCCCATATTGTCGTTCAGAAAGGGGTTGATCCCGTTCGGCTAAATGGAAAGAGCCCCGGGGTTCAATCAGGGGAAGCTCGCCGCGGCACACAATCTTAATATTTGATCCTTTTTTCGGAGCAGTCCAACACGTGAAAGAAGATTTTCCGGGGCGAGCCAAAAACGAGAAAATTGTCTCGGCGAAGGCTCATTTCGTAAATGTCGAACCTTCCGATTCCGTTTTTGCGTCTCCCCGATCTGTAAATTACGATAATGCGAAAGTTCGGTTGAGTTTCGTAAATCAGACTCGCATTTTTCGTTAAATATCCCAATACGGTGAGATGTCCCACGACAGAGGTTGAAAATAAATGGCGCATAAAACGATACAGTAAAAAAAACAAGAGTCGGAGGTCGTAAAGATACCGACCGGGCTGTAAAAATTGATAGTTACAGCCCGTCGAATGTTATAACCGTGGAATTTTTAAAAAACGGCGAAGCTGCAGGACCTTTTTACATAATGGCTCCGGTGCGAGAAGTCGGCGGAGCTGCAGACGAAGGAAAGATCAAAGGTTTCCTTTGAATCCTTTCCGCGGTCTCCATTTGCCCAAAGCAGCTTGAGAGCCCTTCGGGGGTGAGAACGGTGCATTTCTGATGGAAATGCACTTTAATGGACGAATGGAAATTATATCGAAAGATAATGGATCCCGCCAATATTTTATCGCTTTCCTTGATTACACGTTTTCCCACAAGCCATCTCCCCCGGCATCACGTCCCCCTGGAGACTAGCATTTTCCCTTATCCAAATAATGATTTTCATTTAGATAAAGATGGCGTTAGGTGCGCAATTTTTTAATCAACCGACGTTCCTCCGCTTTGGGCGAGAAAAACACTGTAAAACAACAGATTCCTGCGTTGGTCAAGGAACTGGATCCCCGTGATAAACATATCGACGGGATCGTTGGTAAACTGGCCATCATTTCGAGTTTTACGAACAGACACGCTGCCGGTAGCATCAAGAGTTAGGATCCAAGCTCGTTTACACGGCAGCAAAACCGTATTCCTGCAGCCCGGTAAATCCTTGACCTGATCATGGTTTTTACAAGTTACATTTTCTTTTTTTTTTTTTTTTCCACCACGCTAAATGGGAAATCAATGAAAACACTTTTTAAGGATAATTATGTTACACGTAAATTTTATTTAAATTTTCTTTCCCGAACAAAAAATAATATCATAAAAATGATCGATAAAACAGCGAGACGCGAGGCAGGAGGGAATTTCCACGCTTTTACACGATTTTTCCAGAATTTTTTCCAAAATGGTCGAAATATGAAGCGAGATCGAAAGAGCCGGGCTCTCGCCTGGAATGGATCAGAGGAAAAGGCCGCTGCTGGTAGTGAGCGACCTTACCGTGCCTGCAGAGAAGTAACTACATTCTAAAATGTCATAATTTAACATGGAATCGGCCGGTTTTGTCCATTGTCCATTGCCGTGTCTATTCCTAACCTATTCCACGTCCTTCCGTTGCCCCTTTCGGATATCCGGAAAAGATTGATGGAAATATAATTGGCGGGAAAGGGAAAAATTCGAATCTGAAATTATCGGTGCCTGATTTATGTTCCAATTAGGCCGGTGTAAGATTTATTAAAACGCCATTTTTCATTTTGCCCAGTCCTTTATCGTGACAGTTACATTCCGCCCTCAATATTCCGGTTCCTTTGCCTTTTCATAACCTCCGGAGAGTTTCGTTTTTTAAATTAAAAACCATATTCGGTTAGGAAATTAAGGTTTCCCTATCTGCAGCAAGAACTGAGACGTTAACGCGAAACTTTTCATAACTTTCGTGAATTTTCTTTTTTTAAATCAAAGGCTTTTCCCAGATTCGACTTCCAGCCCTGGCTCCTACATCGCAAAGTTGGAAAATGTGCCACGGAAAACCAGCTTCGTGCGGTAAAAAATTATTGGATTTTTATTAAAGTGGGTCTGAAACAACGTTATTTGAGGAATCGAGCAGCAATTTATTACGTTACATTTGCCCGAAAGTATATCCTCTTTTTCTCTTCAGACGGTGTCTGAACCACAAAAATTCCCGAGGAATAATTCGCGGCTCTCTGCTGCCTCGCAGCAGCAGATTCGTCCGTAATCGGAGCACTGTCGCTAATCCGCAGTCGGGATATGAAAAGTCGTAAATTACGGGAAAGGTTACCCATTCGGCGTACCTTCAGATCCTACCTTTTCGCAAAGTAACCTGCATCTTCCGCAGCCTCGGCCTTACCCCGGAAGCGTCTTCTGGAAAATGTCGATGAAAATGTCAAATTTCAAAGTCGCTCGCTTTAAATTAACGCTTCGCAATTGGTGATGAAAAGAATTTAATTAATCCCACGTAATATTAATTATGTGGGTTTCATGTAAATTTTCTGCTGTTGCCCTTTGTATAATTTCCCAATCAGTGCTCCCGACAGCAAGCTGATCGAGGCCCATACATCAACTTTTGCCTTAATTAAAATATAAATATATCGCGGGACGGAGCGTGCAACCTCGGAGGGAGGTTTCTGCACCCCTGCAAAATCCAACACGAGCCCCCGTGAGCTTAGCGTAACCCCGACATGAAAAATTCCGCCCTCGAATATTAAAGAAAAAAGAATTTTCCTAGAGCAGTCATTTAAAATTCAATAAAAGCTCCCCGAAACTTTTCCCGATGAATCTTTTCACTGTTACGATAGTTCCAGATTGTCCAGAAAAATCAAATTTTCGTTTAAAAACTCTGCGAGCGAATGCATGAAATCTGCAGTCGCTGCTGTTCGTCCACGTGCAAAACCTTCATATGGTGAGCTACGTGTTAGATTCCTACCGGGTCGCATATATCCGCATTTTAAAATTCCAAAAGGGAATGCTCATCTGCACAGGGATATATATTTATAAATCGGTTATCTTTACAGAAGGGATGAATTAATTATACAAAACTGGAAATGGCTCCGATTTCAATATATCCCGGCTAATGCGTTTCACGCGAAACATCACGGGACCCCTGGCTAAAATTACAAGTATTTTCGTGTACGAAATATCAATTCGTCCAAGCATTTAAATTTCGGCATTCAGTACCAATTAATTAGAATGATATTTCGAGATTTGTGCCGCGATAGGAGTTAATGACGCCCAATAAATACTTTAAGGATTATTAAATATTGTTAACACTCGATGACGTGCTGCAGTTGACGGTATCGGAGGATCCGCCACCGTGACAGAAGTGAAACTGCAGCAGTTTAATATTGTCAGAAATGCTTGTATTAATCGCTTTGAGATTTATAAAGTTTAAATTCGGCTTCGTGCATTCGGTTGCTCGCTTCGACGTTGTGAATTTAAGGCCATCCGCCGCGACTTACGAAAATTACGAAGGCGAGAAGGGCAGTGCGAAGCTCCGATGATGTGAACCGGAACGATAAAGTTCTGACGTCACGAGCCCAGAATGTTTGCTTCGACGTTGTGAATTTAAGGCCATCCGCCGCGACCTACGAAAATTACGAAGGCGAGAAGGGCAGTGCGAAGCTCCGATGCTGTGAGCCGCAACGATAAAGTTCTGACGTCACGAGCCCAGAATGCAATGTTGGATCACTGTTGTCCCGGGGATCGGCGCTTCGGGCAATTCGAAGGATTTTTTTCTCAGTTTCAAATCAAGCAGTTTCTTTCTCCGTACCGAAATTTACGTTCACCTTTTCCGTCTGTCTTCGGTTTAAATCCGAAGATTGAACTGTTTTCAGACGGCGAAGCAATTATTCCGATATTTTAAGCTGCGCTTCGAGGCGCATCCTTCGGTTATAAAAACCGTCTTCGAAGTTGTAAAACCCTGTCTTTCGCGTCCCATGCGAACGGACGCCACAGGCGTCTGAATAACCGAGCCCGGAGCGAAACTGCTTCACCGCAAAGATGGAAAAAGAATCGGAATCGCTGACCGGGAATCGCCATAAAGATCGCGCAAAACGCAAAAAAAGGGCACCATCCAAGAGATCGCGAAATTTCCCGGGGGATTTCCATCGCTTTCCAGAAATAAAACGCGCACACTAGTCCCGCACTTGCTTCCCTGCTCCCATTTTAAAGCCATTAATCTTTAATTTGTACAGTTGTCAAAGAAATTGACAGTGATTGATTCGGACATGTAAATTATGAATAATCGGTTGAGTTTTTTTTTCTCCGCGAACCCGAACCTTAAAATTTCTTCAGATCGTTGGGAAATTCCATCCTCGGCGTTGTATATACGTATGTATATCCGCGCATTCGCTTACAACTGATACTCTTAGCGTTTCGGAGGGAAAAAACAGCTTTAAAAATCAAAAAGATTATGGAACATGTGCCCGCGTATTTCTTTTCATTCTATTATTTCATTTTCTTATACATTTCTTATACCTGGAACGATCCTCCAGATAATTTTTCACAACTTCGCCTCTTTATATATTGCCGAGTTGTGTTTTCACCATTTGGGAAAATTAAACACGGGCTGCATCATTAACGTTAGCTCTTAGACGACAAAATAAATTTGGCGATCCCCGCACGTCGAACCCATTTGCGTGGATAGGTGCGGAAAACAAGGCGACAAAATTCAAGTTCTTCGAGTGCGACTTCGATTTTTGGACGTGCACATGCGGAAGGCGAAGCAGAGAAGAAAAAAAAAAAAATCAAAATTTCCCTTCGAAAAAATTGAGGATAGGCGGAGGCAAAATGAATAAATAAATCAAAATGGAAGGAAATGTTCCTCGGTTTGGCAAGCCCGGAAAAGCGATGAATTTGGAAAATGGAAATTTTCGCTTTCGCCACCTTGCGACCCATTTTCCGCGGAAAACACGGGCGATGCGAAATTTCGTCTTGTTCCAGTACCAGGATACCCAGGATGCGTACCCGCATTCCAGAGGTGAATTTGGAAAATTCGCGGGAGAGACTCAACCACGATCCCGGACAGCGAATTCACTCTTCTCCTGACGGCAGGTAAAACACTCAAATTATCTGCTCCGACATGTCCTCGCCACGTCTTTCCAGCCGTTGTTCGGATAATCCATTTATCCGATCCCCTGCTGCAGTTCTGTACGTTCGCGTCGGTACTCTCGCCGTGTGTGCGCCGCCGGACGTTTCCCGGACGTGCCCGGAATTCCTAATTTTGGGAAAATGAAAAATCCTTCAGCGGAACCGATGATTTCGGCGCGCGAACAATGGTTGCCGTTTCCGCTACACGCGAAGGGATTTTCAATGGAAAATCGAATTCCCTTCCGTTTCCATTTTCCCGAAACATCCGGGAAATCGGAGGAACGAATAAATTTCTTAATTACTTGAGACGTATCAATTTTTTTTTTTTTGCTGCAGCGGCAATTGGAAAATTCAACCGCGTAAAACAATTTGATTTACCGCGTGGAATTCCCGTTTGCCCGGAGATTATTTCACCTTGCGGTTCGATGTACGTGGGGTGGAAACCTCCACCCTTATTCCCCCGGGGGGAGAAAATCCCACAGGGTTGAGTTTTCGTCCTCGTAGACTTGGACGCAACTCGCTTTTGCATTTTCCGCGTTATCCTCGCGGCACTGGCTGCGCTACCGGTTGGGTAGCTTGCGGGAATCGATGCATTCGCATTTTCCGAAGTTGTTTTCCCGACTTCGATCTTCCGAAGGGCGAAGCCTTCCTCACCCGGAATAAATCTTATTTGTTTCAGGGACGGATTGACCCATTTCGGAGGGGGACACCTGACCAGGCAGCAGTTTCAAACGCTTCAAAACGTGACGGATTTGCTGAGGCACAGGTTCGTGACGCAGTTTGTGTTTCCGGTTCTGGGACGGGAGGACTCTCCGGACCCGGTGAGAAGCTCCAATCATATTAACAAGGGCTACAGGGAACTGGCCGATCTCTGGAGGCACTGGCTGCCCACGGAAGCCCTTCAGACCTTCACCAAAGGTAAGGGCGCTTTCGTTTCGCGGCCGGCGAAGCTTTCATCTGACTTACAACAGCGAATAACGCGGTCAATTCTTCCTACAAAACAGGCGGTTATTACACGATAGATCAGAAAGAAAGGAAACTGCGATTGGTCGCCCTCAACACGAACCTTTTCTCCGGTTCCGCCGGACCCGAAGATGATCCCGGTGGTCAGTGGGCCTGGCTGGAGTCCGTGCTGGCGAAATCGAGCAAAAACAGAGAAACGGTAATTATGCTGACGTCCTGAATTCGAACGTGGTTGCGCAGCGCGTCTTTCCAGCGCCGTAAACCGAGCGCAAACCTTAACCTGCAACTTCATGAAGGCGTTTCCGGTCGGGCGTCGCACCGACTAAAACCTAAACCCCGAATCCAACCGTTCGCACGTGCAAATCCGATCATTTCAGGTCTACCTCGTCGGGCACATTCCTCCGGGCGTGGACGAGCGCCAGGGAGGAGGTCTACCACCCCTGCAGTACGCGTACCAGCATCGCTTCAACCGGCGCTACCTCCAGTTGGTGCGAACGTATTCCGACACCATCGTCGGCCAGTTTTTCGGCCACCTTCACTCGGATTCTTTCCGCGTGGTGTACAGCGAAACAGGTCAGCGCGAGGGTAAACCCTCCCCCCCCAACCTGAGATCAAACCTCTGAAGCCCTCTCTTTTGCCCGCAGGAGTTCCGGTGTCGTGGATGTTTCTCGCTCCTGCGGTCAGCCCGAAGAGGACGACCACCTCGCCCAATAATCCGGGGCTCAGACTGTACAAATTCAACACAAACACCGGAAAGGTGTTGGACTACATGCAGCTTTATTTGGACCTCAAGGTAAGGACAAGACGCCCGGGAACGGGGCCGCGGAAGAAATTCCTCTGCTTTCGCCTCAGCATCCGAATCTTTCAGGCAACGCACAACAGGGGAGCTGCCGTGTGGGAAGTCGAGTACAATTTCACGCAGTACTACAGACTAAACGACATCTCCGCGGCCGCACTCCACAGCTTGGTGGAAAGCTTCACCTCGGAGGATTCCGAACTCTTCGCCAAGTAAGCCGTCGATCGGCGACCTTATCGGAGCCGAAGTTTTGCCACACGAAAGGCGGCGATCCGTTTCCTCTAATTTTCTTTTTTTTTTTTTTTTCCCAGGTACTTCAAAGCCAACTCCGTCAGGTACTTCCCGTCCCCGAAGGACGGAAATTGCTTTTCCAACTGTCTGCACAACCACTTCTGCGCCATAACGCGCCTCGACTACCACGACTTCGAGAGATGCGTCGAAACCACTGCCAGTGCCCTGGCCTCGGCCGTTTCCTTCGCGAACTTTCCAAAGTTCCACATCCTCAGGACGTTCCTCGTCGCGTGCTTTCATCTGATGATGGCGTGCACGTTATCGGCATCATGATAAGCAAAGCGACGCCAGTCTCAAAGAGCAGGTCCGGACCGAGCAAAATGAAATTTTTCACCCCCGCCCTCGTTTGCATTCTCCGCAAAAGATTTCCCGTATTTGTATCACGAATAAAATTTGTCGATCCTCACGATGCTTGAAATAATGAACTAATCTGTTGTGTATTTTATAAAATTTATATTTTTCATATAACGCAATATTTACGTATGATTCATAAATTGATGTCAGATATCTGGAAGCTTTCAATAAAGAGAGAGAAAGAGAGAAAATTTTCTTTGTGCTGTTGTCCTTCAACCTTTCGATATCGCGTAGATGTTGAGACGATAAAATACGGTGGAAAATTCCGTCGCTTCCGGTGCGTCGGGACAGGAAATCGACCGCATCAGGCGACAGGATCCGGGAGGCAAAATTAAAGGGGAAAAATTTTTCGGGCGCCTTGATAAATATGACTGGGGGAGGTTATAAGGGGTGAAAAAAAAATTGATTTCGAAGGAGGGTGCAAAATTTGGAAATAAAATTAAAATCCGGGTAGGGAAGGAGGGGGTTTGAAGGTAAGAGCAATGATTTAAGGGTTCCAAATCGCATCGGATGAGATCTCGCCTTTGAATTTTCAAAAATCAAATTTTTCGGAGCCAAAAAATCTGCGCCCCTCGCGTTTCGTGCCTGTACCACCGGGGCATCGCCCGAAAGTCGACCCAAACATGGAACTCGTAATGAATTACAAGCGACTCAATCAATAATTCAATTTAATGTTATTTTTCTGGAGTATAACGACTTGTTTTTATTATTAAATACATATTCACAAAAAAAAACCATTATAACAACCAAACTAGGAAGTAGAAATGGTTCTCAAAGAAAAAAAATTCATATAATGAAAAGTGCACCTAAATAGATAACAAATTCGTCGTTCAGTTAAATATAAAAGCCATATTATATATATATATATATATATATATCCGCGCGTATATATATATACACGGTTTTTTTTTTTAAACTTTTATAAGGAATAGAAGAATTTTTGAAATCTATCATTACATACAGACGTGGACTGTACAATACCATGCCGCAAATATGTGGCTTAGCCTCCAAAATCAGTGCACTGTATTACAGCCCACAAAGTTTTTACAATCCACATCTCGGTCTTAAAAACAATCACTCAAATTACAATATTTTAAAATATCGCGTGATATTAATGGCGACATCAAAAAAAAAAATTTTTTTTTTCTTCATGTGTATATATATATATATATATATATTTGTTTTATTTACATAAGATAAAAAACAAATTTTTTTTTTTTTTTGAAAATGAGATTCAAGATTTTTTCGTGATATATTTTCTATAAGATAATTGTTACTTAAGAGGAAAAAAAAAAAAAAGATATTAAATATTTTCGAGATCGTTAAAGACAAAGCGAAATCTTTCCTTCTTTAAGGGTGCGTTTTAAACTGCGGCAAATTATGATCGAAAAATGGTTCGGCGTCAGAGCGCATAAATTCTTCGTGGTTTGCAGGTATGATCCCAAATCCGCGGGTTTTTTTTTTTTTTTAAAATTATCTTTTATTGCTAATCTAAAGGTACGAGAAAAGAAAATTAAAAAACACTTCGCCTTTAACTTATTTAATTTTAATTTTCGAAAAAAAAAAAAAAATCCATCATATTTTTTTCAGCTTTTGTTTTTAAACAATAAGACTATCATTATTTGAAATAAGTACATATTTTCGTGAAAATTAAACCCATAACTTTTCCACCCATCCCTCGTTGCAGATGATCATTCGCCTCGTTCTTTATTAAAATGGCTGGGAATCGAAAAATTTAAGCGTTTTCAAATAACTCTTCAATGGATAAAAAGCCGCGTAAAAATGAGTAAAACCCCGCATTATATATATTTAATATAAGACGCGCGGATTGGAAAATCGTTAGCATACGTGTTTTTATGTAAAATCAGGAACAGCAAACGATCATCCGACATAATTAATATAAGATGCCGTCAAGATACATTTTCCAATTATACACATCAACAATGCAGGGTTGTTGTACGACAATGCGAGAGAGGATCCGATTATGAAATTTTTACGTTTAATGTCGCGTGTTATGGGGACGATTCGTCCGGGAAGGAATTTTCGAGATGATCGAACCTGGTTTTTCCAACTGAAAACTCGTCCCGGTGCCAGGCACCGATCCGATTGCAAGACATCAAAACGAGATTTTCCCGCCGGAAACACTCAAGAGCTCCCGCCGATGGACGACTACATCGACGGGGGATCCAACAGCGGGGAAATTTTTTTTTTTTTTTCTCGTTTCATTCGACCTGACGGTAGAATATCCAACGGCTGATGCCTGTCAAAAAGAAAATTTTCCTGACATTTTTGTCAGAGAAATTTTGCGACTTTAACCAATAAGGCCATTTTTTTTGTTCTGTTCTCCCTTAAATCTACATCGGAACGGTTCCCAATTTCGTTATAGCCGTGAGAGCGCTGAAAAGTTCTGCGATTTTCAGTTTACATAAACGGATTGTCAATATATTGATTATCAATACTACATCCCGTTCTATCCGGGGCTTTCAGTGTAGGAAAAAGGTGCGAAGGGTTACGTCTACCTGTTCGCCCTGCGAAGCAAAAGCCCTTCCCTACCTAACCTAAAAAATTTTTCGCCTTAAAAAAAAAAAATACCACTTTTGAACGGAAAATCTTTTTTCCTTCTCGCAATTATTATTGCTAACAAGTAATGAAGAAAAAAAATAATAATAAAAAAAGAGGAAAAATTTTCGTTGGCGGAAAATTCAAAAATTTCAGACGTGAGGCACAAAAAGAACGTCAAAGATCCAAAAGAGACTGCGTGAAGAGCGACGCATTTTGCTTTTTACATTTTTAAAATGCTTTTCCTGCTGCACAAGTTATCCACCCCGTTAGGTACGAGGGCGGATAATCGCAAACGCGTGCGATGAACTTCAACCCTTCTTTTTTCACACACGTATAAATACAACACACACATACACGTACATCACACACACACACACACACACACACAAAAGCATCAAAATGATTGTTAAATTTCAACAAAGAGCAAAATTACAGATTTAAGGCAAAAATTGCAGTTTTTTTTTTTTTTTTTTTTTTTTTAAAATATTTAAAGCAGTTTAAGTAACACACCAGAAACGAAGCCCAAATTTCAGCACAAATTATTTGTGTTGAAAAAAACAAAATAAATATTCAAATTACACAATCGAAGACTTAAACGAGAGCTACAAGAAATATGATAAAAATCCACAATTTTCTATTATTATTATTATTATTTTTATATCAATCTCAATACCCGTACACTTGCTCGAAATAAAAGCAATATCCTTCCCCTTAAATAATATTTATCGAACGTGAAACATTAACAATTAACAAAAAAAAATTATTTTTCGTTTATGTCACCGATTATTTGCCAATGTTTGCGCGCACAAATAGTGTAATTTAGAATGTCTCGCGTAAGCGCCGAAAGCGATAGCTTAAAATGTCGATTTTGAAAAAGAAAAAAAAAAAAAAAAAGCTGCAAACAGAGTGAAAAGAGGCACAAAATCGTGAAAACTTTTTCCCACAACGAGAAATTTGGATAGTAAAGACTACAGACGTGAAAAAGGTTCCGAGCTCGAAAAGCGTAGACTGGAAAAAAAAAAAGAAAAAAAATTTTTTTTTTTCAATATCGAATATATGCCTCAGACGTACAGATATATATATATATACGTGTATATATATATATATATATATTCACACAGCACGTTTCGATTTTGAATGAATAATTGAACTGAAAACCAGCCCGGGAGACTCAGTCGGAAGTGTCTACCCTCCTCTTTCCGGTTTTTCAACCGGACCCATTTTCTGCAGCCATTGCGAATCTCAAAATCTTTTCTTAAAAATGTTCTACCGCATGCTTTTCGTGGGCAAAATTTCACACTTAAACTATCGAAAAATTAACAAAAAAAAAAAAAAAAAAAAAAAA
>JAOWBB010010920.1:0-73433 GCA_028565995.1 Ricinus marginatus
CCAGGGTAAAACATTCCGGGAAAGGATTAAGATTAAAAAAAAAAAAAAAAAAACGCTGGAAGGTTTTCAGCTCAGCGCCTGCGGAACGTGACATGTAACAAAATTGTCCATAATCTGTGCATTTTCCCAGTTAATATCAGGACAATGTCTTAACTGTGTCAGAGGCAGGAGAGGCCACAGATAAACATTCAGATAATTCCCACCACGGATTTTTATTGCACTATTATTATTATTTATTTTACTTCTGTTTTAACTGTGCTATTGACTTTCCGAACTGATGGGGCATTAACCATCCACGCAACTGTTCTTTATCAGTTTTAGCACTTAACCTACATGCTTCTTTCCCACCATCAGGCCATTCTGGCTCCTATCATTTAACTTCGTGAATAATTCACCTGGTCTTCATTTGTGTTTTCACCTTGAAAGTATTTATAGACTGCAATCATGTCTCTATTGATACTTTCTTCAAGACTATTTAATTTAGCTCCCTCATTTTCTCATCTGATGTTTATAGACTATATACCTCATGTTATTTTACTTGCCCTGTTTGTGTTCTTTTTTATTCTCTCTGTATATACCAATACCCTTCCCAAGCCATAAACTCCAAGACTTCATTGCTTGTGCCATAAAAATATATTTCTGTTGGAAACTTTCACCCAAACACAGGAGAAATTTTGTCATGTGTTAGAGTCTGCTCGGAAAACTGCTGTGTGGGGCTTTGATTGGTTGACTTGTTGCATCCTGATAATTTTCCTATTTGACTGAGTCTCAAAGGACTGAAGTCTGATCATTTTCCACTCCTACAGTAATAAAGAAGTAATGAGCTTATTCTGAAAGGCTTGGACACACTCACTGAATTAAAATCATATTTCACTCCCCAAATCCACATTGGAAGAGGATTCTCTGTGTGGAAAGATGACAGTTTCCTGTTATTCCTTTGAAGGTTGGTTTGCACCCCGAGCTGTGCATGCAGTGGTGCACAGTATTTCCTAGGATTTAACATCTGGTTCCTTGGTGCTCCTTTGGGTGTGTGGAAAGGAGGTTTTTTATCACATAAACCCAGACTTTTCACCAAGAAGCTCCTCACTAACACACGTGGGTGTGCACATGGTTGCAGGAATATACCCCTAGGCTCTGCCCTCCCTCTCTGCCCACACAGCCACCAATTCTGCAGGGAGAAAGGGGTCACAGCAACCCACAGGAAGGGTGACTGCAGGGAATTTGTCTCCTTCTGCTTCCTCTCTACTCAAAAACAACCAGGAGACCTTCTCCAGCAGCTAATTCAACCCAATAAAGTTATGCTTTTTTTTTTTTTTTTTTTTTTTTCCAGTCCCAAACTAAACCGACAGCAACATTCGTTGTTATGAACGTCGCAGTGAAATATCATTACCGCAGTAGAATAAGGTAGCAATGAAAACGGGCCAAATTGGGCAGGGCGGTGCTTCGAAATCTTTTCTCCCGCAAGATGGCGACGGAGCTCGCGATAAAAGACAACCGACACCACCAACGGGCTAATAAATAAATAAATGATTAAAGCAAGACGGGAAAAAAAATGGAAAATTAAAATTTCAAATTTTTTACTATAAGAATATAACGTTAAATTAATTTAAATTGGTAGTGTATTGATTTGGTATTTCGTGCAGCCAATCCGGTTTGAGAAATAATTTATTTAAATACAGAGTCGGGCGGCCATTTTTTTTTCTTTTTTTTTTTAAGGGAAAAAAGTTCAATTATGCATTGCGTTACGATATCTGGCGGGCCCACTTCCGAAACGATGTAACTCGCTCCAAGCTCTTTAATTTTTCAAACGTAGCAATCGTCCGAATCTTCTCGTTTTTAATCTTTGCGGACGGCAGAACCTTTGTCAGTGCATTATTTCGGTCGCCGCCGAAGAATTAAAAACGAATTTTCTCTGACGCAAACGGTCGATGGCTGCCAATCGAATGCTCCCCTCCCCCTCCCCTTTTCGCTCGGAGGCGAGTCTTGGAACAATTTTTAGTTACATAAACTCCGCGCGAGGGCATATGCATAGCAGTCGCGAACGTTCTTCGTATTACTTCCCCCCCTCCAAAAGTTCCAAATCGCATTCGGAGACGAGATTTTTTTTTACTTCGACATGGCGGTGACACGACCGCGGATGTAAACAAAGTGCCGAAACCTCCGAGATTATCGATTCGCGGGATAGAGATTAGCGAAGATATATTTCGGAGGGGTAGCATTTGACGTCACGTTATCGAACCGCCATCACGTCCTTGGAGTGTTCCCGACCGAAAATACACGTTCCGTTTGAACATATTCGATTGTGGAACGGATTCCGGGGCGGCTCGACTCTCGCATTGCGCTGAACCCGTTTTGCCGTGTAACTAGATTGGCGCAGAATGGATCGCGTGATCCGAACATTATTCAAATGAATGAATGAATTATTCCAAGTGGAACTCCTCTCCCGCCCCGGAGGAGGAATGGTGCCCTCCCTCGATGAAATATGTTTTATTTAATATGTAAAACCGGTTGGACGTTGTAATTTCCACGTTGATTTTCGCCCGAGCTCGATCATTAAGACCGCCATTAATTAGTAATAATTTCGGGATCATTAATCGATCGAGGGAGGCACCGGAGGATTCCTCGTACCTGGAGCTCGGTAATGGGAGGGAAGCAACCGCAATGGCCGAGGGATAAACGCACTTCCCCGCCATCGAAGGGGATCGTTCGTCTTCAATAACTCCATTTCCGGGCATTCTTTCGTTCGCTTAGATGCCCGCGGCACCGGAAGTCGATCGAATCCACTCGCCTTTCAGTATTCCGCGTCCGGTAAAGCTTTCGGTCGCCAAACCCGATTTCGAATTTGGGAATCAGGCGAAACGGACCGATTTCTAATCGCCGCGGATTTTGCTTTCAGAAAGGGACGAAGGCACCCCAGGCAGCGGGGAAGATACACACGGACTTCGAGAAGGGATTCATAATGGCAGAGGTGATGAAGTTCGAGGATTTCAGGGAGGAAGGCTCGGAGGCCGCCGTGAAGGCTGCCGGGAAGTACAGGCAGCAGGGTCGGAACTACGTCGTGGAGGACGGGGACATAATTTTCTTCAAATTCAACGCGGGAGCGGGGCTGAAGGAGGCGAAGAAGAAGTGATTTTTGAACCGGAAATCACAAAATCACTCCCTTTTTTGCGTAAGTTGCCACCGCCATAAACCTCCAATTACCATCGAAAACGTTGCCCGTTTGATCACCGCCATTAATTCGCCACCGAGCTCGGTTATTAAGCAACCTGCGAGCCGGTTTTTAGCAGCGTAATTTTAGGGATTTTTTTTTTCTTTTTCTTTTTGTTAAATTAGATCCGAATTGTCCCGCACTTAAAGACAAGAAGCTTGAACTGTGTTATCATCCACTTTGTAATAGCTCGCCATTAAATATTCACGTTACGGCAAATACTTGTTATACCTCGGGATAATTACCGCCAATCGCTAATTTAAAGCGGTGTTTAACTCCGGATAATGCGGAACCGTCGAGGGTGCGGTGGCCGTTGCACGTCGCTAATGGGTAAGCAGAGGAACGAATACTGAAAATCGGTTTAAGCGAACGAGAAAAGGGGAATCCCCCTCCTCCTCTCTCCGTTCGCTTTATAAACGCAAATCGGATATTACGACATTTCGCCGCGGGAGATGTCATTAAATTACGTCTTTCGGTGGGTTTTCTTTTTCTGTTTCTCAAAATGTTTACAGACGTGCCCAATAACTTATTCACCGGCGACCTCCGGGTTAATCTCGGTTATTAGAACGGCTTCCCAACGTGCGTACTTCTGACGCCTAGCTCTGCACGTGGCCGTCCTTACACCGCGTCGCCTAGGTATGAAGGAATTGGGAAGCGTTCAAATTTTCACAGTCGAGCATCTTGCCAATTGTTTAAGTCTAAAAGTTTCGTTATATCCGGCGAAAAACACGGGATCCGACCCGAAGCTTTTGCCGTTTTCCTCCCAGGCGAACCTCGCGAGTCTCCTTACGTGACCTGCACCTCCCTGTGTTGTGTACCAGGTTGCGTTGTCCGAACCCCGGCCCCCGGCAGCGTGCGTCGGTTTAAAAATTCAAAACTTTTACGTTCGACTTTTTGACCGGATTCGGGCGCGGAACCAGCCTTACGTCCTTCATCGCTTTCTGATTGCTTTTCCCGATTTGCCCGCTCTGCTGTCGGCGTTAATCCTGTCGGGGCCTCTGTTTCAGGGTGCAGATCGTGCGGATCGGATGCGAGATCGCGGGTGATCAGCTCGTGATCCTCCTCGGGCGGGGAGACGTCACACTTCGCCGGGACGCAGGGAGGAACCCGCATGTTGGAAAGAACGTGAAATAGTGTTACAATCCGGACGAATTGGCACGAAGAATAAAAGGTTTCCCAGTTTGTAAATGCAGTTTTCACATACCTGAACCGATTTGCCAAAGCCGCCTCCAAATTGCATATTCTTCTTCTCATGTTCGGTCCCCTCATTTTGACGCGTTTCGGTTTTCGAACGGAAAAACTCACGTCAGGTTCTTTTGCCGGAATTTGACGCTGCGCCACCGACAGCGCACACAAATGACTCCGCAAACGTCGCAGCGCTGCTTTGGAAGGCAGGAACCGACGCATCCTGACATAAGGCACGCCGGGCAAAACCTGAACGCGGGGCTTTACGAAGCAGTTGGTTGATTTAATCGCGGTGGAAAAACTTTTCCCGACTGGTAGGCATAATCCCCGATTAATCGAGATTTTGAAAAAATCACGTAGAAGGCACCAAAAAATTCTTCAAAAAATAATTGTTGCGACCCCCCCCGCGAAATACCAATCAGTTTTTAAAATTATCAGTTCCATGTCGGCGTAAAAAAGCAAATTTATCTTTATTTGCAACCAAAATAAAGTTTTTTTAGTTTAAAAAATACAGAAATCAACACGTGCCGCAGCTCGTTAAAGGAAACATCATCCGACAGCATTGCACGTGCGCTTTCACGAACAACAGCTTTGCATCACCACATGCAGCAGGTATTGCCAGCTTGATGGCGCAAGGCGTTTGTTATAAATGTCTGAATTTGCACGGCGGCGATCGTATACAAAGTAACTGACATTTTCGATGCGACATTCTTTTTAGGAATCTGTTCGAGGGCCCTGAGCTTCCGGCTGCATCGCCTGATGCATTATCCTCGCCTTCAGCCAGTAATAGAAGTCGTACTCCAGCTTCAGTTGCTTCTTCAGCTGGTTCCTGACGAGGGCTCCCACCTCCTTCGGCCTCATTCTGTTCGCGTTTTTGTGCGGCTCTGAAGAGAGAAAAAAGAGCAGACTCGATTAGGACTGGATCCGCGATTGTTCTGCCTGCTCTCTGGAAGAAGATCCAGCTTTAGGCGCGAGCTCAGCAGTAACAAGGCTCTGATCTGCAAGAGCGATCGATCTCGTCTGTCTCCTTTAATTAGCCGGGGAAAGAGAGAAAATTTAGCTGGCGAAGAAGCCGTTTACGTTCCCCGTAAACGATGCGTGTTTTAAGTTCGACAACAGCGAACGACCGTTGTCGTTCCAACGATCCGCTGCGGCCGAGGTGTCACTCACCCAGCAGTTCCTGATAGTACATGTTTCGCACTCCCCTAAAGAACATCGGTATCTTACTTTCCAGCACGAGGAGAGTGGAGTTGAGCTCCTCCAGTACGCCGACAACGGGAAAATACTTTTCCACGTTTTCCATGGCAGTCTGCAGCGCCAGTTTATCGTTCAGAATCCTGGAAGTCGAAATATCCGGCGTTTAATCAGAATCGAAAAGGTTTTTTTTTCACCGTTTGACATGTTAAGCGGCAGCTTACGTGCACCGATGACTTTGCCCGCAGAAATAGGGAATGGCCATGTCGTAGGAGTTCCCCGATACGAAGGTGCACTCGGGGTGCTTGCGCAGAGCGCACTCTTCGAAAGTCACGTAATTCGAGGGTGCCGCGGACTTCGGTCGAATTTTCATTTTTTTCACGTCCGGGTTGCTCGGATTGGGAGTGGCTCGCCTGTAATAAAACCTGCAGGAAAATTGAACGTAAAGAGTTTTGACCGACGGAGAAGCTGCCCGCGTTCGTGCAGCGCATCCATCAAAGGTGAGTTTCCACGTGGGAATACCTCGAAATAACTCTGTCCGCGGGATCCCTCACCAAGTTCACGTAAATCGGTGACTGCCTGTCGAATTTGGTGAAGTTGACGAAGTGGACGTGCCGATCGAACGACACGGGTATGGCTTCCGCCCTCTCCTTGCCGACGATCTCCTCGACCAGCTCCTCCTGGAAAGCAGATTCGGACCTGCAGACTCCGTCGTCCTTGCGAATTCGAGAAGCACGCAGCGGGCAAACAGCACGCGAGCGTTTTTCGGGGAGAAAATGCTCTTTCCCTTTCATTCGCATTCGATGCAGCAGCATCGCTCGAAAGTGTGCAGGCACGTGCACGATCACACACTGCGATCCGCTCCGCTTTTAATTTATGCGCAGATCTTTCCCAGCATCAGACGATGACTGAGAGATTGACGCGACAACCGAAAGAATCCCGTCAGCGCTCCACGTTTGGAAGAGGCGACACATAATCAAGAGATCATTTGTCCAGAGATGGTATTGCACGCGCAGCGCGGATGCGCACAGTTACGAAATTGATTAAGAGCACATTTCGGTTTTAGGTTTTAGGTTTCCTTACCTGCTCCGCAAGATTCAACCTCCTTTTTTCTCCGCCGCGCAGACGTATGTGGCGGAAACCGTTGAACCCCTGCAGCCACTGCAGGAGAAGCACCAGCATTTCGCTTCCAGATTTAGGCACTCTGTTGAAGAAAAGAGCGTGATCGCTGAGGGCGAACTTGCCCCGGTTCCCGTCCATTGGTTTCGTTACCTGCTTTTCCCCAGGCAAAGCTTCCCTTCCTGAACTTCTCGCCTGGACCTTCCCCAGCTTCCTTTCCGGATCCTGGAACACCCTGAACACCCCAACGCATATGAATCCGAAGAGCAGAACCGAAAACCAGGCTTTTTCCAG
Organism: Ricinus marginatus; assembly: GCA_028565995.1. NCBI lineage: Eukaryota > Metazoa > Arthropoda > Insecta > Psocodea > Ricinidae > Ricinus > Ricinus marginatus. The sequence goes on from JAOWBB010010920.1 coordinate 7,001, forward strand.
TTTCTTCCTGAATCCAGACATCGTTCTTCGCGTTCCGGTACTTTCATCTTAACGTGGCACTCATCGCACAGACCGTGCACCGTCCGGAAACGAGACGAAAATCAATTTCCCCCGGTTCGTTTACGGAAAAAGACAGAAAAAAAAAGGAAAAGAATCAAAGATGCGAACCATGCGAGAGAGAAAATTTGATTTCACTCGTTCTGAAAAGTAAAAGTACCCACAATGAGAGATGTTCGCGAGGGCCTACAACACGTCAGTTGAGTGGGCCCCGCGAGGGTTTTGCCAAGGCGAGCGAAGCCCCGGAAGGGAGCTCGGATCTCCGCCTCATCGGCGGAAGCGCGCCGGGCCCTCGATCCGAGCACTTCCGCCGGGGAGTTTTCGACTTCCGACCGGGGCGAGCGGCCCTCGGGTGCGCCCCGATCCGCAGGTCGCACCGACGAAGATCCCCTCCTCTTCATTGCGGTTGGTACCGCGACATCCACATCGGACGGTTAACCGCCCATCTCTCGGCACAACAACAAAAAAATTAACTGTAAAACTGTTATGCAACTCTCAAATGCCAAGATGCCAAAACGGGGGGATAAAAAGCGTTTCGATTTTTTTTTTTTTTTGGCCCCGATTCTTTTTTGCTTTTGCATCCGTTTCATTTTTTTCCCGAGCTCTCGCAAAATGCGATTTTCGTCTGCTCGGAGAGCTGGAGCGGCGACGAAGCTCTCCCGAGTGGGAAGCCCCGAAAATGAAGGTTCGAAATCCCCTTCCGGAACGGAGGGGGGAAGGGAGATCCGACGCGACGAGCGCCACGTTGGATGTTTCTGGGTCGATCGCGGAGGCTTTCGAATTGCGATCCCACGGCAATGAACTTTGACCCGGATGCAAGAACGAAACCAGGTAAATCGTCTCGAGGAGCGGGTTTCGGTGCCGCGCGCGGTGCGAGTTTCTTTTTCTTTTTCGCATCGCGTTCATTTCGGTTCCGGGGCCCGCTTCCCGCCATTCTCTCCAGGGCACATGGCAATCGTCACTCGGGGGCGCGGGGCGGAAGTCGAGAGAAGCCGAAGCGTTAGCTTTCCGCCGCCTCGATCCGGCTCTCGCGTTAACTGATGAAAAGCGACGCGAGAGCTTTTCGACCTGGATGACTGGGAACGCACTTGAGGCGCGGACCCGAGCAAAGGATGCGAGAGGGGATGGCGGGCGACGAATTTTTAGCGAAGGAATTTTTAATATTTTTTTTTTTTTTTTTTTTATCCGTAAATTAACACGAAACGCAAACGCAGGATGGATCGAAGTCGATCAAAGCCGGGAAACTCGTTGCGCTTCGTATTTTTCAAGCGCTCAACGATTAGAGTTGGAATGGATCAAAATGGCGGACGCTTTCCTACTCTATGAGCTCGGTTATCGTAACGCGGAGGTCGGGATTCGACCTGAGATGCGATTTCTCCGTGGGATGCGAAAATCGGACGCGCCGCGTAATCTCGGTTTAAAATGACTCTGAGCGTTTACTTGGATTTCCTCTCGCAGCCCTCGAGGGCGGTCGCCCTGTTTCTGAGGATGAACAAAATCCGCCACGAGGTGAAGCACGTCAGCATATTCAAGGGTAAGCGATGGGTCGTCGCGCGGCCGGAGCTCGGGGGCCTCGTCTAATTTTGCCTCTTGCACCCGCAGGCGAAAACAAATCCACGGAATACGTGCGGAACGTTCATCCGTTCGGCAAGGTGCCAGCCATCGACGACGACGGCTTCGTCCTGATCGAGAGCATAGCCATACTGAGGTATTTGTCGAGGAGGTACGACGTGCCCGATCACTGGTATCCGAGGGATGCGAAGCTGCAGGCAAAGGTGGACGAGTTCCTCGAGTGGCATCACATAGGGGCCAGGACGCCGCTTTCGATGTATTTTATGACCGTGGTAAGGCGATGTCCGCCGCTGCCGACGTCCGATTCCCCCGAGGTCCCCGCACCGTCACCGGAACTCACTTTTATTTGCAGTATCTGAAGCCCCTCCTGAGCGGGAAGCCCCCCGAGGAGAGGCACGTCGAACTTTGGAAATCCAGAATGGAGACCTCCCTGGACGAGATCGAAAACGTGTGGCTGACGCGGTCTGACTACCTCGGAGGCAACCAAATAAGCATAGCGGATCTCGTCGGAATATGCGAACTGGACCAGCCGAGTAAGGACAATTTCGTTGACGCTTTGCCGGCAGGTTAGAGTTGATCGGAAGACGACAGATTTTATTTGATGAAATTTTTCTCTAAATGAAATTGAAGGAATGGCCAAGTACGATCCGGCACGGGGAAGACCGAAGCTGTCGGATTGGATGGAGAGAGTGAGGAAGGAGCTTCAGCCTCATTACGGTGCGGTGACGGCGTCTTTGGTCAGAGTAATCGAACAAAGCAAGCTGTGAGACGTGCGAAAGACTCCAAGAGACTCCGGAATGAGTTTTCCACCTCCGCGCTGGCAGGACTTCCGCTCCGAAGAACGGGAAACCGGAATTTTCCACGCCGAAAACCGCGCGCTGCAGCAAGGACCGACGACGGAGCGGAAACTCGACTCAAACCTTCTTTTTTCACCTTCTCATTCTAACAGAAAGCAATTCATTCGAAACATTAGAAACATTTAATCGCTGCACATGTTCCAGCATGTTCAACATAAATTTGGTGTTGAAAATCTTTTGCTGCCGCAGCGGAGCCGCAGGAAGATCCGAGCTCGTGCCTTTTACCCTCGCATAATTCGGTTCTCATTTTGTACCTGTCGAACGGGTCACATTTTCCAGATAATTTCCTCCGGGGAAACAAAAATTCGCAGCAATCCGCAGAAAATGTTCTTTTTCGACGTTTCAAATGAAAAATCTCAGGGCAGCTGCCTTATTTGATGAATTTTCACTATCAGTCAATTAATTTATAAGTACACACTTATAATATATACTACACTTACTATAAAGTTATATTATTGTATTAAATATAGTTTATATTATTTTTTATAATTTTATATTAGTTTTTGTATTGTATAATTTCTTTTGCAACGCACAACGGTTATTTTTTAAAGATATCCCTTGTGCTTTGGTTATTAATATATATATATATACATATACATAGATACAGATAAGAAAACCGATATTAAATGTTGTCGATCGTTAACGGACCAATCTCGGTGCGGCAGACCGGCGCTGTCGTCTTTCCTTAACATTGCTATACATAAAATATTTTATACCGTTAAATAAGATTCCCTGTTTAATGGGTCAGATCACTGCTGAAAAGATTCTTTTTTTTAATATAAGTTTTTAATACTTTCATTTTATTAGATTGTTTAAATAAGTTGAAATGATACTCTCACGCAACGTTATCTTTATTTCGTTATTGCGATTAGAACATCAACATGTAATTACATCGAAAAGGAAAGTGCGACTACAATTTTGCGTTAGCTAAGTCGAAACCCAGTGGCCGATGCATGTTGCACGGGAAATTTGTTCCATTTTAGCTGCGTAAATCCTCGGGTGAGCCTTCGTTTCTGACGGCGGGCGTCGCGGCGAAGGCCCAGAGGCGTTTTCCACGCGTTTCAAGCAGGTAGATTTAGATTCAGCAGAACGACGCTCCGCAGCATATTGCACCGGGGCGGGAAGGCATTCTACGCTAAATGCTACTTCATTCTGAATGCCAAACGGAGGATGCTTCGTCTAGGGCGAGGGCATTTTGTCCAGTGGCGGACACATCCAGTGCCTGATGTTCCTCGGCATCACCATTCCCTGTTGCTTGTGGGCGCTGTAGTCCATGAAATCGATCACTTTCTCCACCTGAGGATGAATTTCGGGTCAGCGATTTCTTCTGCAGTCGGAACGGGACCGGGACAGGTCCCCTACCCACCTCGGAGTACTCAATGCTGGGACCTATGCCCGGCACATCCTGCCTGAGGTACTTCCTGAACACCCTGTAGCCTATCTCCTCGTCCGTGTACTTTTTCACCCTGTCTGCCGCGTTTAGGAGGTACGATCCGAGTTGCTCGAATTCCTCTTCCGACTTCGGAGATTCCTCCTCTTCTCCGAGTTTTTCCTCTATCTTCGCCCTGATTGATTCCTCGATGTCCTCCAGAACAATTTTACGAGTGGGCCTGCAAATACGGGTCATTACCGGAGTCTGCCACTTTGTTCTGCGGCTTAGGTAGCCTACGGATTTACTTACTCTTTGGGTTCCTCCTCTTTTGCCTCCTCAGTTTCTTAAACGAACAAAAACCACGGATTATAACGTTAACATTCGATGATACAGTTCTACGTTAATTTTTCGTTTTTTTTTTTTTTCATGTTTTTCTCACCTTTTTCCTCCTGCGGAACCTCTGCAAAGAAAATTTTCTCTTGAAAAGTTTTTCTAAGCAACTCGGGGTGGGATTGCGATTCCCGAAAAGGGATCAATTTTCGGGTTTGACATCCGAAAACCAACCTTCCAAGTTGTCCAGGGTCTCCTCCTTGATGATTTGCTCGTTCTCCAGTGAGAGGCCACCTCGAGAGCCCTTGGGAGAGCTTTTGGGCTCCAACAATTTGCCACTTTCCGCTTCTTCCTGGCCCGATTCTTCCTCCACTTTTAAGCTCTGAAAAGCAGGGTTTTTCCCTCAAATCCTGATTGTCTTCCGCTTCGGAATTTTTGGGAAGTTGTAACGAAAAACAACAGAGGGTCGTGCAAGGCGTGCCCACTTCGTGAGCCCCAAAATTTGTCGATTGTGTCCGGAAAGAAGCGACATCTACGGGATACCTTGCTCGAAGGGGATTAACCTGACTGTCGCGCATTGGATGCCCCCCCCCCCCCAAAAAAAAATAACTTCATAAACATTTATTTACTATCGCGGATTCCGTGTCCTGATCTCTCTCCGACATTTCTCCTTCAACAGCATCCGAAGCTTCGCTCTTGATGGATTTTTCCTCAGGTTTTGCTTCTTCTGGCTCCTGAAGTTCGTCTGCCGCGGTGTACGCCGGCGCCTGAAGGGAATATTATTTAGTGAAAATTTATTTCTCCTAGAGAAACTCAAATTTATGTTGCCCTCACTTACGTCGGGAGCTTCCTCTTTGAGTTTCTCCAGAGACGCATCTCCAGGCAGCTCCTCCCTCTCTCCGGGTTCTTCCATTGCCTTTTCCTCCTCGGCGAAAACTCCTTCCTCTTCTTCCTCCTCAACGTAAACTGCAGCACGAATTTTATCCGCTATCGCCGTTACGTCTTCCTCGCTTTTTATTTCCTCGATTTGCTTCAGCTCCTCCTCGGTGAGCGGCCCGCATTCCATGCTCGCCAGGTAGGCGTACAGTTCGGTGAACACGTCTTAAACGAAAGCAAAAGTTATTTGACGGTCTCGATCATCGCAAAGAACGGATATTGGAAAATATCTTTAACCTAAGGGTATCGTTGCCATTCCTCCCTCGGGTTCGTCGGTCAGCACTTCGCACGCGAGTATCATGGTGTTGGTCAGGTTGGAGCATATGAAACCGCAGGCAACCGCCACGAACTTCAACCAGTTCACCTTGGTTCTGGCGCCCATGAGTGCCAGGAGTTTCACCAGGAGCTCGTCTTCCAAGCAGACGCAATTCCACTTGACGAAGAGTGTCTGTGCGGTCACCACGGTCTCCGGGTCTTTCCCCAGCTAGAAGCGGAACCATAAGAATGAGGCGACTGGAATTAACGACTGCAGGATGGGTCGGGTTCGGATTCTCTTTGAAAATCCCTCCAGGGACGAGGCGTGCTTGCTCTAAAAGACGCAGTCGAGCTTTGGCAAGCCGAGAGCGGAGGGCTTTTGCCCATGGGTTTCGGACCACGGACGTTTCCCAGTGGTCCCCCGGGGTTATCGCGATGTCGGCCGCTGCAACTCCTGGGTGCCCGGAGGTTTACCCCCCGGCGGGAGAGAAATAATATCAGGTTTGCACTCGCCTGTTTGATCAGCACTTTTATGTAGCCCGGACTGAGCCCCGTGGGTGAGTCGTACGGGGGATATTCTATCCTGTCCTTCACGGGTGGTTCCTCTCCGTTGGCCAGAGCCCTGAAGTAAGCGGCGGACCACTTGAGCAAGTCGTACGGCTGAGTTCGAATCGCCGCCTTGCAATAGAGCTTCATTATAAACGGAAACGTGGGGGGTATGTGAATCTGCTCGGAGCAGTACAAACGGTCCATCAAATCGGGCATTTTTCACCGGCAGAATGTCCGTCACAAGTCACTTCCGTCGCAGATTCTAGCAGCGATTTCAGTACCTATTTATCGAGCCGTGCCGCGGGACGAAAAAGCAGTGCACACATAGCTTTACACCCTCACTTTGAACACTGCGCAACCGGCAACCTTAAAAAAAAAATTCTCAAGTACAATCAATAACCAACGTTTTGTCGCCATACGAATGTATCTATGGCTACGGGTCAATACTTAAACCTTTCTTCTGCGCTTAACGTTTCCATATAAACATTTGTATATATATATATATGTACACATAAATAACAAATACGGAAACTTGAAGCGATTATGAGTAAATATTTAGTCCATTTTTAGTAAATATATTTGAGAGTAAAAACCAGTGTTGTCCAGCAAGTATGCAACACGTACAAGAATCGTTGTCCATAACGTAATAAATGTCACAGCCTCCTATTTATAACCGCGGTTGTAACGTATTTGTTTGGACTGCACCATTTCATGAAATTCTTTCATGATTACTAAATAAGTTGCCCTCGCCCTTGTGAACACTTTTCTCCATTTATTATTATACTTAATACGTATTTCTGTACATTTTGCTATTGTATATATATATATTTTTTTTTTTTTACTCACTTTCCGGGGTTTATGAACGCGATTTATGTAATGCTGTCATAATTTCACTTTCTGCACGTATTAACTTCAAAACCGCGTGTAAAAAAAATATTTTCACCAAGGCAGAATATATATATGTGTAAATACTTTGAGAAGATTGCACTCTTTTCTGATCTCCACAATAAAAATACAAGTGTGACACAAGCACTTTGCATTTTGCATGTTTTTGCGCTTAAAACATTTTTAAACATCTCCCCGCGCATTTGTCTACTTTAGAAGGTTCTTTCATTCGCGAGTTAATTCGTTGAAAATTTTACTTCCGAGATATTGTTCGTCATTTTCATGTGTTGCACATCGTAGCATTCATTCGAATGTAATATTAAGAAGTTACACGTACATGATAATATAGGTATATATATTGAAACTGTAATGCGATGAATCAGTTGTACGGCGAGCTCAGTTTGAAAGAAGAAGCCAGTCGGTAGGAGCATTTGCACGTTCGATGTCATGTTCCGTATGCACTCTTCCAATGTTTGAGTTGTTCCAGGATTTTCCGGGAAGTGGAAGAATGCGAGCACTGGAAGCACAGCAATCGCCTTCAGCCGTACCTCGAGCCTTTGTCATACGACGTGGAGATCCTGCCCCAAATGCTGGAGCGCTTCTCCGGTAAAGCGAGAATATCCGTTCGGGTTAAAGACGCAACCATCTCCTTCGCCGTCCACTGCAGGAACCTCCAAGTAACCAGGGTGACGTTCTCCGACACGGGAGAAAACTCCGTCACGATCAAGTCGAGCTTCTGGTACGAACCGCACCAGTTTTGGGTAATCGAAATGTACCATCCCATCGCTCCCGGGGTCTATCAACTGACGTACGAGTTCACGGGATCCTTCGTGGACGTCTTCCACGGGTTGTACGCGGACGAAGCCAAACTCGGGTAGGGCACGCGGAATCTTCGCGAGATGCGAACGGGAGAGGGCACGCACTTTTTTTGAACTTGACCTTTCAGGTACTCGATACTCTCGAACTTCATGCCCGCGAACGCCAGGCAAGTGTTCCCCTGCTTCGACGAGCCCCAAATAAAGTCCAAGTTCAGAATCACGATTTCGCGCGTCCCGGAGCACGTCGTCGTGCTGTCGAACGAGAAACCGCAGGTAATCTCGAGTCCAGAATGCCCGTGATGCGATCTCCCGTTTCGGTTAACGAGTCCGTCCCGTCTTTTGCAGAAAGTGACGCCGACCGGAGACGGAGAGTACGAAATATGCTTCGAGGAGACTCCGCCGATTCCTCTTTCTTTTCTGGGCATCGTCGTGGGAAACATCGAGGAAATACACGGATTCGATGTCAAGCATAACAACGCTGTCGTTCCTGTGGCCATGTACACGTCCCGCAGCAACATAAGGCTCTCGTCCTACATCGAAGAGGCCCTCTCCAACTTGATAGACTTATGTTTCGAATATTTCGGTCTTCCCTTCCCCGTTGGAAAACTAGGTACGTTTCGGAGTAAGCGAGCGAAATTTCCATCTCCTTTCACTCCGACGTTTAAAACCGATGCATTTCCCAGATATCGTCACCCTGCCGGGATTGTCGGGGCCGGCAATTTCCTGTTGGGGGTTGCTCGTGTTCAGGAACGTGGTTCTTCTCTATCTCGAGAGCATCCAGGACCTGAGGCGCATGATTCAGCAGCTGTCCCGTGGAGTCGCAGCACAATGGTTCGGTTGTCTCGGTAACTTTCCTCTTCTCCGGGGAACTTAAGGTGCCAATATTTTCCGCTTCTCTCCACGCGTATCATCGTAATGAATTACGTTCATGCTTTTGCAGTTACTCCGAATTGGTGGGACGAAATGTGGTTGGTCGAAGCCTTTGCCACCTTTATGTATTTTAGACATTTCCAACGCGAAGATGCCGCAGATCCGAGATTCGTGAGTAGCTTAAAATCGTACAGTGCGATCGGATAAAAAAAAAAACCATCGTCACACAGATCACCGATCGATCCGAATCTCATGCCTCAGGTAGAACAGATCAGCTGCCAGCTTATCAGCGAAGCGATGGAGGAAGATTCCGCATATTTCGTGGATTCCCTCGAAAACGCTTTTTCGGACGTCGATAACAACGAGGAAGTCCTGGACTTCAGCCACTGCAAGAAGGTAACCCGACCTGTTAGCCGAAGGCACCGGTAATCGGCAAGTGTTATCGAGAATCGCATTCTTTCCGCAGGGTTTCGGGATTTTCCGCATGCTGGAGGACCTCATCGGCGACCAAAACTTTCAGAAAGGCGTGCAGGACTTCATGGCGAAATACCAGAACTCCACCACCTCCGCGATGAACCTCTGGAAGTGCCTGGAAGAGTTTGATCGCGATTCCGACGTGTTGTTGGCCGACATAATGCCCTCGTGGATTCACAATGCGGGATATCCCATCATCAGAGTTTGCAGGAGAGGCAGGACCTGGAGGCTGACGCAGAATCCCTGCTTGAGGGATCGCAACATCTCTTACAAATCTAACAACTTTCCCCACGGGTAGATATCATGCTATCTTTCTTCTAACATGCGAGGCAGGGAGGCGCCCAATAGGTTGGTAACTCCGGCGGTCGTTTCTTTAAGGTACAAATGGGACATTCCCGTCAGGTACATCAGTTCCCAATGCCTAAAAGATAAACTCGTCTGGTTCAAGAGCAAGGATGAGATGGTCGAGGTGACCATAGACGAGACGTCGATATCGTACGTGAAATTTAACCACAACGGATGCGGCTTCTACAGAGTGAACTACGAGATCTGTCTGTGGAAGCGCTTCGCCGAGACTCTGAGGAAAATGCCGCAGGTAGTACATGCCACGGTCTCCGCCGAGGCTTTCTGCAACATTACCACTCACCCATCCTTCAATTCAGTGTTTAAACAGCGTGGACCGCGCCAATTTGCTCGACGACGTTTTCAGTCTCGCAGAGGGAGGACACACGGACTACGAAAGCGCAATCGCATTCTTCAAATACATCAGCATGGAGCGGGACTACGCTCCCTGGAGCGTGATGCACAAATGGATAAAGAGACTGTCCAAAAGGCTCGTGAACACTCAGTACTTCTACTTGTTTATGGTGAGCAGTCAAAATTTGCGCTTGCGAATCACCGAATAGGTGTATGGTGACTTAACAGTATCCACGTTGATTTGCAGAAAACCGTGAGAAAATCGGTGGAATCCCTCTACGGCAGCAATGACACGCAGTTCGACTGGGATGTGAAGAACGGCGACAGCAAATCGACGAGGTAAACGGGTTATCCGACGTACCGATAAACGTGCACCGAAATGGCCGTTCAGCCAAAGTCGTGTTTAATTTTCAGATCCTTGAGGTTTATCATATTAGACCTGGCCTGTCTGTCCAAAGTGCCTGCTTGCTTGGAAGAAGTGCATTCGAGATTTATCACCTATCTGAACACGGGGGACTTGATGGCTCATCCGGATCTACACGATCTCGTATTAAAATACGGTGCATATCGGTTTATATATATGTTACAGGCAAAATTTCAAAAGTGACAGGGTTGTGTGCAACGGTTTAATTTTACAATGAATTACCGATTCCGCGTTATTCCCGTAGGAGCGGCCGCAACCGGCTTGGAGGAACACTGGGAGCAACTTTGGAAATATTTCCTGGACGAATCCGATCCCAGGAAAAGGCTGCTGCTGTTGAACAGTTTGGCAAATTATAAGGAAAAATGGGCTCTCATAAAGTAAACGAAAAAGATCTCGAGCAAAAATATTTTTGTCAGCCTTCCGGTTCGCAGTCACCAGAGATCGGGGTCTCATTTCAGATTGCTGGAAAACGCGGAAAACATGAAAAACGTGGAATATTTGGAAATGATCAACTACATGACGGAGAACCCATTTGGGCAGGAAGTCCTCTGGGAATTTTTCGCCACCGAATGGGAGAATTTACTCGAGCGCTTCCACAATCACCGTGGAACGCTGAAGAAAGTCGCGGTGAATGCTACAAGAGAATATCACGACAGTTTTGCCCTGGAGAAGGTAAATGCAAGCGTGTGACCTCATACAAATAAGAATAAAGAGAAAAAAAAATTGATTTAAAGCGCATTTTTATCCCGTCCAGGTACAGAGCATCATAAACACTGCTCAGCGCAAAGATCAAAGAGTGTGGATGGAAATAGTGAAAAACGTCGAATTCAGCGAAAACTGGATGAGCAGAAACATGAAGCACTTCGGATCGCTGCTGGATGACGTCTGATGCAGGATTCGCGTTGTGCCGGATCGGTCCCGCAAGCCATGCCCTTCCTGTTCTTTTATTCATACTGGGTAAGGAAGAAAGTCGACGTTTGACGCGCACCCCGCGGCAGACCAGGGAGGAACCTTGCGCTGGCGTTTGACAGATTCGAACTGCAGTCGCTGCTCGCATCCTTCATCCGCTCTCGGGAGCACTGCTGCAGAAACCGGAAACCGTTGCTGGGTAGGGGATATGCAGAACAGCGATGTTTTGCGGCATCGACTCCCGAGCGAGCGCCATCCCGGGTCCCTCCCGGATTTCCCGGTGTCCAAACTCGGAATTTCCGGTCAGATTTTGCTTCCGCACGTATTTCCAAGTTCTTTTTACCGACCCCGCAAAAGGTCGTGGCTTCCGAGGATCGCAAAAGACAGAAGCTCGGAAAATGGCGAAAACGTTTTGCGCGTTCAACGCACACACAGATCGCCAACAAAATGATTCATATCATAAGCATTTTTCAAACGCATCTGTTACACATCTAAATTTACGATATATCAAAAACATAAAAAGCCCTTTATAATTGCACCTTTATGTACATAAATGGGATTTTTCACTGGTTATTAACAATAAAAACTTTCGTTTCTCTGTTTTTTTTCAAAATAACCAACAATCCCCATCGGCAAGGCGAGTAACGCAGCAAGTACATTCGATTCTTTTATTATTAAGTGCGGGAAATCAGGTACAATTCGAAATCAAGCAAAGATGAGGTTGCGCCTTTGACCACTTAAAAGCATTCTTGCTTACTATATGTTTGTTTAGATTAATGTCGCCTTTTTGCAGGTGAGATAAGCGGCTGAACGGCACCCGGAAAATGGGCGTAGGCTTTCCCGACTTCCGGCGAGGAAACTGTTAGACGTGAAAAGCGTTATTCGCTGATCATCAATCGATGGATGAAATTGTCGACAGCCTGGAAAAAAGCGAAATTTTCCTCCGGCGCTTGAATCGATTTTAATTTCTTAAATACACCGGGATTTTTCCCCCGGAATGGGAAAAGCTTTTTCTCGAAGCATTTCGGCGGGAGTGAAGAAAAGCGGAAAAATTCACTTGCCGAATGCGAGGCTTTGTTCTTCCATGAAACCAACTCCAGTTGCGAGAATATAAAAATGTTTTCAACAGCACGATTCGGTCCATTCACTCAACTTGCCCGCTCATCCGGGTGGATGCTGCGAGGGGATGAGGGAGGGTAGGAGGGGGCGGGAAAAGTTCGTAATAAAAAAACCTCCGGACAAATTTCGGGATTGGAAAAACCGGGGCGGCGCCGACTGAACGGTTGCCCGCGGTCGACGATCCCACCCCCCCCCCCCCGCGAACGCTTCACCATTCTGTGCAGGCATCTTCCCCATTCGCCGGCATAAACCGGTGCCACGACTGCCCTCTCCCCGAGTTCTGACCCAACCGAGACCTAACCGAAGCGTCAAGTCCTCGATTTTAATCGAAACGCCGGAAGAAGTCGGAGAGCACCGCACGGGAAGCCCGCAATGTTGCGGACGTTTTTCGGAACGACTGCGCGGAACGAGGGGTCGGACAATTCCTTCAAATGCCCCTCCGATTGGCTGCCGTCAAGCGGAAATGCGAATCAGCGGAAGTTGAAATGCGGTTTTTGCGGAGTTTGTCAATGTGCTCTCATTAAAAATTGGAGCCCGCGCTTATGGTTTCTGCATGTTGCGGAAAACGTTTTCCGCCGAAGGCTCAGAATCGAGAGAGAAAATTTTTTTCTCTCCACATTTGCGAATGCGAAAAGTTTTTTTTCCTTGATTTTGCGTTTCTAATTTTGCTTCTTTAAGTGTTCGACCGAAGGTCGAGCCGCTTCGCGGCGGAAAACCGGCGCCGTCAGCGCTGAACTTCGAACCCGATCGCGGAGGCTTCGCTCTCAATCGCGTTGAGAGTTGCGCACCGCACTCGTTCCAAGAGTTTCCCGTTTCTCGAGTGTTTGACGAAAATATTTTCCAGCGATGCCCGGTTTGAAAGTGTTCGTGGATTACTTGTCCCAACCGTCGAGGACCGTGCTGCTCTTCCTGAGGGCCAACCAAATCGAACACGTTGTCGAGCAGGTCTCGATTCCCAAAGGTAAGGAAAAGTCGGTTGGATCGTCGAATATCGAAATGGAAGCCATTTTGTCGGTTCGAACTGCGCATTCGGGCTATTCCATACCGGTTTGCCGCATTTTCAGGGTCGGACTGGAACCGACGACGGCGCACATTATTTTTGCCTGCGTTACATGCGAGCGTGCTTCCTGCACCACGCGTTTCCGAAGCCGAGTTCCGAAATGTATAATTCGCGTCGGGCTTTCCTTTTCAGGAGAAAACCGCACGGAGGAATACAAAAGAAACGTGCATCCGTTCGGCAAGGTCCCGGCGATAAATGACGACGGTTTCAAGTTATTCGAGAGCGTTGCCATAATCAGGTACCTGGCGGAGAAGTTCAACGTGGCCGATCACTGGTACCCGAGGAGCCTGGAAGACCGAGCGAGGGTGGACGAGTTTGTGGAGTGGCATCACATAGGCTTCCGGGTGCCACTCGCATCCTACTTCTTCAACAAGGCGAGTTCTCGGACATCACCGCACCATGCGCCGGAACTTTCCGCTTCGAATTGTCACTCTCGTTTCACAATTCCAGGTTGTGAAGCCTCTCCTGATGGGTGTCACCGTCGACGAGAAGGAGCTGGAAGGCCTCAAAACCCACATGACGACTGCTCTGGACAACTTCGAGAATATCTGGATGACGAATTCTTCTTTCATCGTCGGAGACCAAATATCCGTCGCCGACATCTTCGCCTTGTGCGAAATAGATCAGCTCGGTCGGTTGACGATTCAGTTCGCAAACGTTTTTCCGAAGTGTCGGAAACGAACGGGTTTCACGCACCACGAAGGTTTTTTTTTTACCCGTTCGATTTGTCGCACAGCACTGGGTGAAGACGTTGATGCATTTAGTCAGAAAATTCCATTTTCCGTGCCGCAGCCATAACAACAATGCACTCCGCATCAACTGTTAACAGCCTCGTTCTCACCGGGGCTCTTTCGTTTCAGGTTCATTCAGCTACGACCCCGCAAAAGACAGGCCGAAAATGAAGAAGTGGATGGACCGCGTAAGGCTCGCTCTGAGCCCTCACTACGAAGAGGTTTTAACGCCTTTTAAGCTCTTTTTCAAGATTGAACGTTAAACGCAGCATCAGGCAAATCCTTCAGACTGTCACACTGCAGCATCGCAAGCCACCCCGCTGCCCTCTTTCCTCACGTATTTCAACGCTAAAACAATGAAACTAAAAGCCTGCGCTTGTTAAATTTGAACGCAAACATTTTCGTGTACGGAAAATACATCAACAATCGAATAATGAATGTCAATTTTTCAGACATATAAATATTTATTATTAAAATTTATAAAATTATTTACAATTACACTCACTTGCTTAGAAGAATGCACCGGAGGGGATTTTTGTCTCGAAAAATCGTCTCTGAAAACCTATTTTCTCTTCTTCCCTTACTTTATTTCCGTTCCTTATCGATACATGAAGAAACCTGAAGATGATTCAAAGGTTCGAATGCGGCACTTTTTGCTTCGTTTAGCAAAGAAAACCGACCACGGGAAAACATTTTAAATATCGAAATCATAATTTTGATCATCCGCAACAAACGTTAAAAAAAAAAAGAATATTAATTGATGACACTTGTTTTCGGCATCAATCTCATTCGTAAGAACGTCCGTATGATACCTGCAGGTACGGATCTGTTAATGGTACTTTTTCCGCCAAAACGCAGCAGACGTCTCGCAGCCCGCTTCAGTCATTCCGATAAAATTAAACAATAATTTACTGATTTCTTTTTTCTGCGGGACTCTTTGAATCAGAATTCCACTCGTGAAAGCAGAATCACTTTAAAACAGGAAACATTAATAACTTTTGAAGGGAATTTAATAAATGAGAAGAAAACCGCAATCCACGTGAATTTTCCTTTGAGCAAAAGGCAAGAAACGAAATTTTACTCTCTCTCTCTCTCTCTTTCTGTCTGTCGACATACCCCTCCGTTTCCGCTGTCTGTCAATTTTAGTCGAAAATTACATCGGCCACTATCTTTGTACATATTTCTCGAATAATACAAACTGTGAAATTCATTCATTCGTTCGCTCATTCATTCATTCCTTCATTCACCGGAGTGAACAGCGTCTTCGGAAGTCCGAGAAGGCAGTGCACTTCGGAAGCCCAAAACTCAACCGGAGCAAACTTCTGAATGCTCGTCCCAAGCCGTCACCTGAAAGCAACACGATCGATCAATCAGCGAGGCTTCGTCGCGCGCTGGAGAGAGCGAACGGGATCAAGACAAATCTCGCAGAATAAACTGGAAAATTCTCGAAAAACTGTTTCGACTGCGTTCGCGATCCGGTGGTAGTGTACGGAATGAGAAAAGTTATTTGAGTCAGCCTGGACAATACCTGACAATTTCTGCTGCAGTACCACTGATTTCCGCAACCGGCGCACACAAACTGAGCGGACTTCATGTGGCATCCCTGGCATTCCGGAACACTCTCGTTGTCCAGTTCGTCGTCCTCCCTGTTGTCCTGTTCCTCCGACTCGTCTATGACTAGCCTGTCGGCGCTGTCATCTGGATCGTCTTCCTGCTTGAATGAAATCGCGATTCATAAAATGACTGCGAATGTGCATCGGGCTTTTTGCAGCAAGTGCAGACGAACGCCTTTTGGTCATACTTACAGATACATTATTCACTATTTCCTCTTTCGATTTGGCTGGCTGTAGGGTAGAAACAACGGGGGTAATTGTTAATTCATTTCTATTCTGAAATTTAATAAAACAAAAAAAAATTATTAATACGGAGTAGTGTAACGGAGGGTGCGGTTTTCCAAATATCGCCAAAACCTTTTACTCTCAAAATTAAGGAGTGCGAAGCTCTTGGTCTCTGCGACTTGGACAATACAAAGTGACTGGGGCATGGCCAAAATCTGACCTAATTCCTACTTTAATACCGAGGTGAAAATGTTACAGATTCGAGGATCTATGTCGGAAAGCAAGAATCGCAATAAATGCCAACCGAAAGAAAATGCTCTCCTTTGAGCACCGGGGAGGAAATTGTCTAAAAATCACTTCTGAGACATTTTCGCACGTGAAGAACGTCGCAGTTTATAAAACGTCCAATAACGACAGAGGAAATCGGAAATCGCCTTTAACTGTAACGTCTCAATCGAGCGACATTAATTCTGACAGTTATCAACCTTCCTCGGACGCATGAACTGATGCGGCGGACGGTGGTGCCTGTCGTACGGTCACACCGAGGGCTGTCGAACGTCCGAACACCGCTTAGTGCGGCAGGAGACCGAAAAGTTTTCGCCCATGGCACCTGAATATCAATGATTGCGAAACGAGCAACATTTTCAATTCCAAGACTTACTTTTGAGGTAGATAATAAGTCTGAAATGGAAACGGGCCCCGTGGTACTTCTGGCGGTGGTTGTGCTGGTACCGTTTCCCCGCAAAGCCGTAGTGATAGTCGTGGACATGGAAGATCTATCTGGAGTTGTCAGCAGCCTCGCCAACGTCGGCGAGAACGTCGTGTTCCTCGAGTTAGCCTGGCCGTCATTTCTGCCGGCGGAATTTTTCGTAAGTATCCCGTGAAGCAAGGACGAAGACGTGTACGGAGGTGACTGGGAACCGGAAGGTAGCACTGGATGCAGCGTCACTTCCGGATACAGCGCAGACTTGGACGGTGCCTGCGTCTTCGTCGGCGGCGTCGCGTTCCTACGATCGTTCTGCTGATGCTGGGACATCTTGGCAAACTGGACTAGGACGTCTTTGAAGCTGACGCCGCTCGCGGTCACGTCGTTCGTTGTGTTTGAGGTGCTCCTGTTTGAATCTGCGCTCGAGGGACGGGACGTTTCTTGACTGTTCTGACCTATTCCCCCTACGAGGTAGGATACGTCGTTTCCGGACGTGGATCCGACCGTGCGGACTTGGGATCCCGATCCCAGGGCCAAAGAAGACATACTCAGCACTCCTCTGCTCGAAGTTACCAAGTTATCCGGGAAACTCTGGTTAGGACCAGGTTGACCTTTCATTCTTCGACCCCTTCTCGGTATCTGCTCCGGGTGGTTTTGCCTGTAATCCGCGATTATAGACTTTACGTCGACTATGGGACCTTGCCGCCCGATGGGGGGACTGTGCTCGTTGATGGTGTGATTCGGCTTCGGAAGAATCGGGATGGGAGCCGTTCGGCTTCCCTTGAGTTTTTCTCTGTCGGGTATGGGGATTTTGAGCGGAGTGGCTATCTGAGGTCTCGGCAGGTAGGACGGGGTCGAGGTGATGGAGAGAGGCGTAGAAGAAACGATCGGGACCATCATCAAAGACGTGTTCGCCTTCGAATCCGAGCCCCCGCCGTGGGGTTGCATTAGGAACCTTTGTAAATTCTGACTTGTATTGCTTTGGCTTTTCGTTATGGTTAGGTTAGACGGTATTCGTGGCGGAGGCTTGGGCGAGACCGAGGGAGTCACGGGATTGTAAGAGACCTCGTCGTTCGTGAAAAACTCGGACATGCGGTTCTCAGAGGTAAAATCCCAGTTGGACATGTCCGGCATTCGCCCCGCAGCCCCCATGGATAGTAGCATGACCTGTTTTCTGCGCACCAATCTCAAGTACATCTCCTCCTTCATCTTTTTCAATCTAATTATGTCGTTCCATTCCAGTTCCTTCGCTCTAGCTAATGCACTTAAACTATGGATGTCTTGCTGGAGTTTTTCAGTGTTCTTCTGGAGTTCTTCCAAACTCGTGCCACAAGCTTTCTCCACGAATTCACTAACAGTTCGTTCGCGATCCTCGCTGAGGTGATCGAAATCCGAAACTTTCGATTTTTTGCAATTCGCTTTGAAACTTTCGTCACTGTCCGTGCTTTTGTTACTTCGCTTTCTGTTCGTAATTTGTTTCGGTTTTTTCACTTTGTCTCCTTCGTCCTCCTTCCCCGGAATACTATTTATTAAATTATGGTTAGTTTGGCACTGCTCCACGGAAATACTGATAACTTTACTATTCGGATAATGTCTTTCGGTTTGTGATGTCTTGGATACTTCGAAAGCGGAAGTACAAGTGACTGTGAGATCTTGAGGCTCCAAAGGTTTCTCCTCGGGAAGCTCCAATTTCTTTTCCGGTTCCTCCTTTACTTCGGAGCTTTTTGCCACCGCTGGTAACTTTATTATCTGCACCTCTGAAAAGACAATCCAAAAAATTACTTTCCCACATAGTGGATGGAGCTTTCGCTTTTTCTTTTTTTTTTTTTTTTTTTTTTTACGTAACCACGAAAAAATTACATTTCGCTCTCCGTGTGAAACTGGGTTAACTGGTCTGGCTCCGCGCGTCTGCAGCTACTATTTTGTAAGCGAGAAATGACAGAAAAAAAAAAAAAAAAGTGTCAAAATTTGGAAAATTTCGTGGAGTTGGCTCTTGAGATACCCTCGCGGAGAAAATTTTTTTAATATTTTAACCAGCGCGGGGCAAAGAACGGAGGCAAGTTTCATGCATTCACAAATCGAAAATAAGCAGAAAGGATTGGAGTTTACCTTATCGCGTATGCACGGGCACGTAATGTGAGGTTTATCTTGACAATGGCAAGGAAGTAGGTACGTTTAAAATAAAAAAAGGTAGCACAGTAAAAATCTGGTAACAATATCAAGAGCCACGTAATCGCGAGTGATGCGGTTTACACAGAAACTCCATTCATAGATTTTATAGCTGGATTACCGTGGGCGACAACTGATGCGACGGCAAACAATGGGCTTTTGCCGGGGATCAGGTTTTTCCCTGTAGCCTCCTCTTTAAATGCCTCCTTTTACCCGTCCACTTTGGGGACTGGTGAAACTGTCGCGTTCAGAAACGTTAACACTTAGGAAACGCGAAATTATTTCATAAATTTTGTGGACATTGACAGCCCGACCGTTCCATTTTAACTATGAAGACAACAATGGTCATCAGAAAATTCATTCACCGCCCAACCTTTTAACTTTTTTTTGCAATTAGTATTTCTATGTTAACAGTACCAGGGACAGTGCCCCTTCTTGTTAAAACGCGATATAAGTCGCATGAATAATAAATTTAAATTGTATGAACAAAGTGCTGTAAAGTGTTTCACAAGGAGCAAAAAAAAAAGGAATAAGGGTGTCTTGGGTTGGGTTTTATGTCGAGGTCTAACCTTGCATTGCTTTCCGAATCATTTCGAGAACTCTCGGCTATAAAGCACTGTTAGGTTTACATTTTAACGATCTCTCGCCCTGGCAATGAAGCCAGAAAAAGACCGGAGCTGGATACGCCACCTGCCTTCGTGTACCCGAGAGCACCTTTTCCCTGCCGTCAGGTGCGCACTCAGGTAGCGGTACGAAAAAGGTCTTTGGCCGAAATGCTCGAGTGAGAATTTTTTTTTTTCTTTTTTTTTTTTTTTTTTTTTTTTTTTCTTGGCGCACCAAACCAAACTGCGGAATTTTCGAGAGATTTCTTTTCAAAAAAACCACGCCGGGATTGGCACAGCAACCACGGGGCCATTTTCAGCTTCGGATTCTTCGCTCCCTCCGCAGACGTTGCAAAAAATTTCCGGCTTGGCATGCGGTGCCGCGCGGCGTCTTCTTCGGCGGCGAAGCCCGCAGCCGTTCTGGGAGGCGCGCAGCGCGTGCAACTCAGCAGGCGACCGCGGTCGCAGCTGTTACCGTCTTCGACAGACGAAAAAATATTCAAACGTCAAAAGCGAGAGGCCACGCTGTTGCACCAACGTCGGGGAAATCCAGTTTTCGCAACAGAATTCTTTTGGCAAACTGCACGCGGTTTTAAGGACGGTCTTCGAGCCGTTTTCGCTGTATTGCAACCGTTTTATTACAGACAAGCATTTGGCTTGCTTAAGTCAACATTTCTCCGGGAAAACTGCTTGCTCATGAGCCTCCGCGTGAGGGGAAGTAAAAATGAAATCTCCCAAAAGGAATCGGATTATTCCACTGATTCAAATAACATTTTCAGGTACGGTGTTTAATTAACCGCTCATATTACCTTCTTTGTCGTCCTCTTTTTTCTTCTCCTCTGCCTCGTCCAAATTGACTTCCTCCTTGACGGCTTTGTCGCATATGCCGTTCAGCTTAGGAGCAGAAGATGTTTCGTCTTCCGCCGTATCGTTTTCCGCGAGGAGCGCCTTGACTGTTTTCTTCGGCAGATCGGCCGCAGTTTCCGGTAGCTGGGCTGCATCCGCCGACGATTTGCCACTTTCCTCTTCCATGATATGCATCCTGTTCAGGCTGAAACATTGAAAGACCGACAAAATTATTCTTTCCCTCTCGCGTCGAGAAGACGATTTTCGGGAGAGTTTCGCGGAGCAGGTCAAAATGTTTTCGACTTCGAGGGAACGACAATCGCCGCTTCGACCAGTCGCAACAGAGATTTGCTTTTCGATTGCCGAGGACGACGGAGAGCTTGCAATGAAATTTAAAAATGTTTCGCGTGCAGCGTCGATCGCCGCCGAACCGAGAGGCCTTCCGACGACAGGTTCGACATTCGATTTTCTCGGCTGCTAATGATGGAAGCGAACCGGTTTCGCTGCCGTGAACAAACGACCCGACGAACATCTACCGCATTAAGAATTCCTTTTAGCTGTTGAACCGAGGGGCAGTTAATTTAAGTTTGAAAACAATGTCCCTTGAAAGATAATTCTGGCCTTAATCGCCCTTCATTAAGACCACCCGCTCGAACCCCTGAATCCAGATTTATGCGTTTGGAAATTGAGACATCGCAAAACGACAAAAGCGATGGCAAATTGCCCTGCTGAAACCTGAAAAAAATTCTCTGTCGGTCAGGTACAAGGACAACCGTTTGTTACCGGTAATAAAACGAAGGCCGGCCATTATGAACACTGTCGATAATACAGGGCTTCGTAGATCTTTGCTAAGGTTTTTACGAGAGTGGTTTTGTGGGAGTGAAAGTACCGCATTTAAACTGGTTTCCGAATCCAGATTTTATTTTGCCAAGGATTTTTAGGGCAAATTACCTTACCGGATAAAAGGCTAACTACTCAGCTTGATTCCCCAATTCGATACTGATACCTGAATCGTTTCGCATGTGGATTTACGCTTCGGAAAAAGTTAATTGAAAAAACTGTTCCCCCACCGATACGGCAACAACCGACACTGTTCAAATACAATACCGATATAAATTCCGACACATTTTTCTGCATAAATTCATCGGATCGCGGTGATACAGTCCGTCGAGAAGTACGCGCCCGGGTTTCGGCAACAATTTGAAAATCTTCGTTTTAGCGATGCCACACATTACTGTTGTGCTCTCAATTATATGTGGAAGTTAGCATTTCAACGGCATATGCCGAAGAAAGGAAAAAATGAACAATCCGTACGAATCAGCGAATTTTAAGAAATTGTACACCGTAACCCTTTATCCGAGCGCAGAGTCGCGTTGCAGAATATGGAGGAGAATTGGAAATGTGCTTAAATCTTTAAACCAAAGGACACCGCAGAGGAAACTGCGATTTTCCTAAAGTTATGAGGACTCATCTTAACGAAGCATCCGATTACTAACAACTCCGCAGATAGTTGATAAATCATTTTAAATATTCGATATTCAGGTGACTGCAAAACTTACGCTCGACTGAGTGGGCACATTGATCAAAAGTAAATACGCGAAGCCATTAGTTCATTAAATCACTGTGGGATGGAATACATGATAAAAAGCACGATAAATATTGCGACTTGAAAAAATCCAAAAAGACAACAACCCGAGAGTTGTTGTCGCACACACAAGCGTTCGATTCTAAGCAAATATTTCGGTCGCGAGAAGTCCCAAAAAAGCTCCGAAGAACTTGGACTTTCAACGGGTAAATGAACGACTTTTGAACGGGAAAGGAAAGGCAAATCGCCTGCAGTCCGCCGAGAGAGAGAGAGAGAGAGAGAGAGAGGAGGCACCGCAATTTCTTCCGTCCTGCATTAAACAATGCAATTCATCAAAGGAAATTATCCGAAAGGAAAGATTTTCTTGACCACCTTGACCCGCAGAGAACGTGGAAAATCTCAGGATCCAACCAACGAATATCAAGAGTGGAATCGGTTGCGATTTCATTTGTGAGGATCGAACGGTTTCGGGAGCGACGAAGCCGCGTCCTGCAGGTCAATTTTCGGATAAAAACATAAACATCCAACTTCGACATCGAACAATTTAACGTTATTCGTGCAAACGATCAAGCTTCGTTTATTCCCCCCGGGCGCAACTGCCTCAGAAAAAGCAAGAACTGAAACCCAAAAATGCTGCGAGTTCGGTTAAACCCAAAAAAAGTTGTGCTCGAAATGAAAAAAAAAAAAAAAATAATACAAACCTTTTCGCCCCGCTCGAAAAGTAAACCTGGGTTGTCAAGTTCATGTGCCACTACTGACGAACGTGAAGCTAAATGCTGCGCGAACCTCTCATATTCAAAAATTTAATGCAAGATTTAAGAAAACTAAAAATAGGCAGCAGGTAAAACTTTAAGAACCTTTTCTCACAGCACAAGCAAAACTGTCAAAATCTATTACGGACAATTTTTTGTTGTCAAAATTAATAGATAACTCAGACGGAGAGTATTTCGGGGAACAATACCTAAAGCCGGTGCCTGGAAATTCACTCACCGTGCTATATCTTTCAACCTTAGCGACAGCTTCTTTCATCAGGCTGAATTTTTCAAAATATATGAATTATACGCGCTTGTTGTCCGCTGTGAAATGCAACCAAAACGTTTTTCGTTTTTGCACCATTCCATTTCCCTATCTTTTACTTTTTTGCATGCATAACATTTACTGCACCACTCATGCGAAACTTATTTAACGTGCAACAATAATCGGAATCAGGTATTTTGGTGCGATACCGTTTAATAAAACCAAATATCTGCGGACGAGCGAGTCGCGTTCGCCATTTAAAAAAAAAAAAAAAAAAAAAAAATGCTAAAAATGTAATTTTTTAACTGTTTTTAGCATGCGACAAATTAGCGGAGATTATTAATCATAAACTTTTAAAATAATAACTGCGCATTAAATTACAACGTCGATTTACATGGATATTTTATTGACGTAAAGTTTGATGCGTGCAAGAAGGATCGCGGTTATTTTTTATGCAATAAAAACAAAGGCACGTTTCCGGGCTGCAGAGCTTCCGGCGGAGGGAATTATGTCGCGAGCGAGGTGATTCACGAGCAAATTGAGTGAATCGAGGATGCTGCAGGACCCTCTCGGAAGTCTCGAGACGAGGACAAAAAACGAATCCCCCCCCGGGGCCTGGCCACCCGGGGCTCCCGATGCCAGCGGGGGCTGCCGACTCGCACGACACATGGACGATGCACCGACCAGAGCACATTTCCCGTCTTCCGAAAGGAGCCTCGGTGCCAAAACGAAAATTGGCAAGTCCCGGACGGACGAACGCGGACGTGCCAAATTTTCTCTGCGAGAGAGAGAGAGAGAGAGAGAGAGAGAGAGATGAAAAGAAGCTTTTCCGATTTTGTGCAAGTCTCTAGGTAGACAAGCCGACAACTCGTCCGTCAGCAAGAGCGAAAGCGCGGTTTTAATTTATTAGCATCGCCGCCATCGCCATCATCTTCATGCTCGAGAACCGTTCAGATAACGAAAATAGCTGATTTTGCGCAGTGAGGAAGGAAAATCCTCCGAATCTCAACAATGTCGCAAGAAGTTCGGCTCGATGCACAAGCTGCCGTTCGCCAGCGGGATTTCTTACTATCGGCATACCAAAGATATAGGTCAAATTGTGTATTTATATCCAAGGTCGTCGGTTTAGCGCTTTCCGGCACCGACGGCACGAGACGGGGAACAAGAGCTTCCGCTTTCATCGGGGAACGCCGGAAGACTCGCTGCACCAAGGCTGGAAAGCGTCGTGGCATCAGGATGGGGTTCGGCTTTCAGGGCGCGTGGCAGCGTAGGGTGCGGCTTTCCGGGCGCCGTTAAAGCGCGAAAAGGATTCCTTCTGAAAAGAAAAGGCTAATTTGACTTTTATCAATTTACCCTTTTTACTTATTCGACGTCCACAAAAAAAAAAAAAAAAAAAAACATGAAAAATTCAGCCATCTGCCGCATATTATCTGGCATAAATTATCAACATTAGTGAATCAATTATGGAAGACCCTTTATCGTTGCATTAGGTCAACTCCGTAATCGAAATTTCAATATCTGACGCGGTTATTTCGCTCTTTCGTGTCACGAGAAAAGCGACGACCCCAGGTAATGTCGGTCACGGCAGGGCGAACCGGCTCAAATTCTGCGACCTCCGAAGGCTGAAACCTCCGCCGAAAATGGTCGCGCGCGCGCTTCCAAGCGCTCGTTCGAGAGTTAAACGGCAAAGGACTCGAAAGAAGGCGCCGGCGAATGCTCCGGAAACTGCTGACGAGGCGGGACGAGAGGTCGCACCGTCGGGTCGGTCTTCCAGGGAGGAAAACCAAACAAATCGCAAAGCGCGAGGGAGAAATTCAGGGACCCTGCCTCGGCGGTGGCGGCCGCGAGGCGTTCGTCGGTCTTCGTTTCGACGCAATATCCCGCGGGAAAGCCCGAACGGGAAATTCCGGGCTTTTTCCCGGGACGGGGCGCAAGCTCGGGATGAAAAGTCGTTAACGGCACGCGGGACAAAATTTCGCGCGGCGACGGAGCGTCGACCGCAAGCTTCGTTCAAACTGCCATTAACTCCGCTCTGCCGAGGGGCTTCCTTTTGCGGGGGCGACCCCGTGCAGCAGCTGCAGTCTGCTGGCACGACCGAATTCAACCCCGAGCCCGGAGTTTTGCTCTCACGATTTTCGAACTTTCCGTCGCCGTCCGATTTAACATCGTTCGCGACATCGTCGCGTCTCTGGGAGAAAATTTCAAGCGATCCCGCAAACCCGGGATGCATCTCGCTTTATCCCGGGCCACGTCGATGCCACCGTTCGAGAGCTAAAATATCCTCCGCGTTCGTAAAGGAGGACGCTTTTATAAATCTCTAACCTGGAATTTATCCAAAGACCCTAAAATTAGATGTAAACAGTCAAAAGTTCAAAGGAGCAATTGCGATGAACGTTTAACAACCGTCCTTTACGGAACATGCACGTACTTCAATGAGAACTTAATTTAACAACCTCGCTGTTAAAATACTCTAAAGGATCACCTTCGCCTTGCCGGGATGGGGCCCCCGGAAGGTCCGAGCCGGAAAACCTGACAATGGCCGCGGTATTTTCCGACTTTCCGGGCGCTTCCACCGGCAATAAGTGCGGTGTCTCCGCGCAGATAGGGCGACCTCTGAAGCGATTGGCTAACGAAGGAAACCAAGGTTGTGTCATTTGAGCATCTTTGCCTTTAAATAATGCAAAATTACCTTGGGAACGCATTGAAAACGTATCCATTGTTGATTTAAATTATGTCCCCGCGAAACAATATTAAAATGAGAGAAAAAAAAAAATTCCTTACGGGAAGCGGAAAAATTTTAAATAATTTCCGAACGGTCGCAGGTTAGGCAAACGATGAAAAAATTCTGAAAGCGTTGCTGACGCGTTCCTGCTTTTTACGGGAAAATACGTAAATTAATGTCGGACCGGCATAAAAGTTTTATAAATTTATCTTATTGGCGTTGAAACATTATAATTTTGATCTTTCACATGAAACGCACGGTGTGATCCTCCCGTCCGAGCGCGACTCCGGCAGCACCCGGGGAACGGACGCGGTTTGCCGACAGCGGCGGCGAGACGAGGAAGTGCAGAAATGAGATCCGATACATAAATAAGAAGCTTTTTCGCAGATGCAACATCTAATTGTCCATCCATTGTTATTGCGACCTCGATGAGACGCTTTGGGTCAAAGCGAAAGGCAATAAGAGATTTCTTCGGCCGGAGGTCGTCTGGCTCCGTGCGGCTTCCCTCGATCGGCACGAGATTGATTCTAAAACTATCTGCCAAGCGCAAATCGCTTAAAATAAACGTCTCGACAGCCTGTTGTTAGCAAATCCCTAATAATAAAAAAAAAAAAGACCCAATTTTACGGCAGCGATGGAGCGGGAGCGACACAAAATTCGGTTTTTCTTCGGCATCCGCTTCCCAACACTGGCAGCATCATCCTTTCCCGAAGGCTGAAGGTGGCGGTCTGCCATCGAGCACTCCGCCACTCGAGACAGCACTTCATTTACTTAATTTAGGTGCTGCAAGCGAAACATCTTCGTCTTCCAGGGCTGCCTCTCTCTCTCTCTCTCTTTTTCCCCACGCACTTTCCGGACCTCCACAAACCAAAGCCTTCGCTGAATGCGCTCGGACGATTTTCATCAGAGCGACGTGCATAACCTGTACCACTGTTCCACGCAAATGCAAAATCGCAATGTTAATCCGCCGATTTTCCTCAACATTTCCGAATATTAATTCAAAATCGTGAGTTTCGATACCCGATTCTGAGACTCAAATTTCTCCATTCCTCATTCGTCAATTCATTCCAGCGAGATGAAATGACAAATAAATAGGAAATCTTAATTTGCTGTAAAAATATAAAAATGAAAAAAAAAATAAAAAAGGAACTGAACATGCGGTAAAAATATTGGAGCAGAAAATATAGGATCGGAGCACTTTCCATAATTTCGAAGTAGGCAATTCTTGCGTGTGTTGGCGATATTATTTATATAAATAAATAGGCATGCACACAGACGCATATGGAAGATAAGGGCACAACATCGTACGTGGAATTTCATTCCCATTCTGTTATTATTTCGACTTCGTTGGAAATCTGTATCTGGAAAGTAGAAAAAATGTAATATTCGGAACCTGGAAAGTTGCTTCGAAGACGCTGACGAGTTGGAAAGGCAAAGCCCACGAAATGCGGCTGCATGTGCCTTGTGTAAACATTGAGAGTGTAGCAACGGGGAAAAATAAGCAATAATAAGATGAAAGAAGAGGAAGCAAGATCGGTCGGACCGAGTGATAAATTAATCGTTATTTCCTATTGGGCTTCGTCCATCATTTTTCCCGTCTTCCACACGGCAGGGAAACTGCACGCAAATTTTCCTCCATCGCGGGACGCACGGGGCAAAAACCCAACGGGGGGGGGGGAGGAGTCCCTCCTCCGGAAAACGCATACTTTCCCGACAGATTTTCGCGACCTTTCAACGCTCAAAGCACAAGAATCGCGCGGACACCACTAAAACAATCCAGGTTTCGAGGAAGTATACAAATTGATGCGATCAATCCTTGAGGACTTTCCGCCGTTGCACCACAATTAATTTAACCGCAATGCCGGACATTTCGATCCACAATGGTCTTCCACGCGAAGAAGGAAAATGCGCGTTCCTTTCGCTGCAGCTTTTCAGATGGATCGAGGACAACGAACTTCCCGACCAAACGCGGATCGGTCAAACCCGGAGGGAGGAAGCAGCTCTCCGAATGGCGGGCGGCACGTACGATCCATTCGTCGCGGAAATTTAGCACTGATCCCCGAAAAAGAAGGGAAGTCGACGGTTTTTTCCGGTTCTTCCCCACGAAAGAAACCCCGTGCGAAAAGAGGGAGAGACATTTTGGGGGAGAGAAAAAAAAAAAAAAGGTGAAGCTTTGCCCGGAGTTTTTAGCATTTTTTCTTTTTCGGCCTCACCAGAAGAAGCCAAGGGCTTGGCTCCGGTGTGGAAACGCGCGCGGACATCTAAGGAGTCGGGGGGGGGAAAAAAATGGCTGAACTGAGGGTTTAAAAAAAAAAAAAAAAGGTTCCCCCAATTCGATGCCTTTCAAACTTTTTTCGATTTTGAACCTTTCCGACCTCCGACAATAGAAAATCCCGCAGCGGGGCGCTCAGGGTTGACCAAAACGCTCCAAGGTCCGACGAATTGCTTTTCAAAGGAACCAACGGGGGTTAACGGCAAAGCGCACGATTTTCCCTCCTCGCTGGGTGGGTCTCAGTGTCTCCCTCGGCAGCGGTCTCCGGATTCGTTCCCGATTCCCGCAGCGAGAGGCAAAAATGCAAAATTTTGCCAATATCGAAGTTAATAATTATATCGGATTTCGAAATCCAATCCAAATCACATCGCACGAGAAAAAGAAATCTGCCGCCACGACCTTCTGAAATAAGAAACCCAAACGTAAAAAAAAAAAAAAAAACAAGTAAAAAAAGGTCGATTTCGTTATTATTATCAATAACTATAAAGCACCGGTAATTCCACTGATATTAAAGTGATTTTGATATAATAATAACAATTATTTTTCAAAGTAATATGCTTAACTCATTATATTTCCCCAAAAGAAGTAACTGTCGATGCAACCGGGCTGCTGATTCAAAAAAATACCTTTTATGATTCATGTAGTGCTACATAGAAATCTATGATGGAGGAAAAACCCGGACATGTTTATTATCAATATCAAGAGGGTGAGCAAAAAGACCTTTAACACATATTAATATAAGTGGAAACAATTAATAGATCTAAGTTTCTGCCACTCAGCGAAATGGAATAAGCCATTTGTTTGTCTTTCAATATTTATAAACAGTAAGAGAAGCATATTTTCATTGAAACGTTAATATCTACCTAACAACTTAGAAACATATTTTTACACCCACTATTTATTTTACATTTCAATACGAATAACTTTAGCAATGTCACATGAATGATAGTCTAAATGCTAAAATTCCAGAGGTTTCCACGCCGCTGCTAGAAACACGCTCGTCTGATATATATTAAAAAAAAATCACGAACCGTGTGCTGCTGCGCGAACGTTACCGATTTGAAAAATCAAAAAGCTAAATAATATTTAATATTTTATTGCTTTTTCAAGACGTTGTCGAGCCTCGTGTCGAAGTCGCCGAATGCCGAAAGCAAAAGACAAAAAAAAAAAAAAAAAAAAAAAAAAAAAATAGGTTGGCGACAGCTAAAGCAACTTACCAAAGAGGCGGTTACATTTGGAGTTTTTTGTCTTCGGGAAAATGCAAAAAACTCGGGAATCGATCCTCGAAATAAAGGCGGAGAGGTTTTTTTTTCTTTTTTCCTCCCTTTTTTCTCTTCGTATCCGAAAATATATCTCGCACTTACGTCGAAAAGGGAAGTGGGGAGGCAGGGGGGGGTTAACGAAAAAAAATAGAGCTCCGAAAAAGCGAACGCGCTAAAAAAGAAATGATAAATAAAATTTAAAATAAAAAAAAAAAACGGTTGCCGAATTGAACGCTTCCATTCAAAAAGAAAACAAACTTTACTGCGGGGAATTAAATTCCCTGCCGTTACCAACATTTCCCCGCGCGAGCGTTTTTTAATCAAATTTTTCACTTGGCTCCCTTACGTTTGCCGTCCGTTCCGACCAGTGTGGAATTTTTGAGCGACCATGAAAAAAAAAAAAAAAAAATACTCGCGGAATTTTCCTGCAAACGATGTCGGATATCATCCGATTTCAAGGTAACGGTGGCTCGGAGAAAACAAATATGTCCGTCGGAAGGACGGAAAAGGAGGGGAAAATAACCTTTTTTTTCTTTTTTGTGAGTCTTTCGGGCTGAATGAAACCGTTGAAATGTCTCTCTCCTTCTTTTTTTTTTTTTTTTTATTGTAAAGGTGAAAAGACTTGTTTTCGAGTCCCTTCAAAGAACTGATCCAGGTGCTGAGCCGGCTTTTTTCTTCCTGTCACGCTCGCTCCGCTTCTTTCTTTCAACGACCGTTAAAACGGTTGCGAATACGAACCCGGGGCGCTCCCCTTACCCCGACGTGCAGAACTGACCTTTCGTCGAAAAAAAAAATGGCCAAAATAAAATGTCAGGTCGTCCTCACTCCTCGAGAATGAAACTCAATCAAAACATAAACAAAAACTCCGTCCTTGTGCATTAAGAAGTGTCTTTCTGGCAGAAATCCTTGAATAATCGATGTGGCCTCACGCGGTCATTTCACACCATTTACTGAGGCCATCAACAGATAAGCAAACGCGAAGCATAAATATGCTTTTTGACGCGGAGCAGTTTTTACGATAATTTCCACGGCTGATAAAAAAAAAAAAAAAAAAAAAAAGAAAAGAAAAAGAAAAAGTAGACGGGGAGGGAGGGATTCGCCGGGTTATTTTTTTTTTTCTTCCAAGCGTTGGCAACTCTGTCACCCCCGCTGCGCTGAAAATACGAACAAGTGGAAATTTTCACAATTACCTGCAACGACAGAGGCGGACGCCTGGGAGGCGTGAGACTTACATTTGCATCGATTACTTTCGGCTGCCGCGCTAATTCGCGTCAGGAAAATTCCTCCGGAAACGAGATCAGGGAAACCCGCAGAACTTGCAAAGAAAATACGTGCAACATATATTCTCGCGGAGAAAAAAAAAAAAAAAAAAAAAAAAGAAAAAAAAACGCGAAGCACATGACAAGGTAAAATGGCACATCGAAAGCCGCACGGAGGAGACCGAGTGAACAACTAGCGTGAGCGTGGTGTGAGAGCGAACTAAATGAATCGGAGCTCCGATCGTCATTTCGCCTTCCCCACTGCGTTCACTTGTTTCGAGGTTATGGACCTCCTCCGCAGGAGTTCAGAGACCTACAGCAGAAGAAAAACCAATTTCTCCTTTTTTTTTTCCTCCTTTTTCCCCGTCGTCGTTTCCTGTCGGTTTAAAAAAGAAAAAAAATAATTCTCGACCCATTCTAACCCTGAAATAAATCCTTCCTCAAACATGTCTCCGAAGTACTTGGTAAAAAAAAAAAAAAAAAAAGAAAAAGAAAACTCCTATTCCATCCAACTTTGGTTAGTCCCGTCATTTTTCCTCTCTCCGCCAATTTAAATTTATGCTGCGTGGTGGGCACAAGTTTCGCCACAAATATTTTTTCGATACTGTAAAAACTGAATGAGATTTAAAACTTTGATAATCGGATAGTAGTATTTCTTTGCAACCCGTCGCACAGCATCAAATTGTCTCTCTCAGCGAAAATGTTACGCAAAAGACAAACCGTGCTTTTTTTTCATCGGTGTCCGTTAAAAAAGAAGAGAGGAAAAAAAAAAAAAAAAAAAAAGGAAAATTGATGTAAGCGTTGAACTTTTTCCGTTTTTTAAACGTGTAATTTTTGGTTGAGGATGTCATCTTTCGATTTCCCTCCCCTAGCGATACAGAAACTGCAGCGACGGGAACCGATAATCCGCAATGGCGGAATTCCGGCGCTTCGACCGCAGCGAAGCTGCGTGCCGAGACAAACCCAAAACAAAACTGTTTTAGGTTCGGTGCCGTTTCCCGTCATTCCCGCGAGTGCAAAGCGACGCAAACGTGCACGCAGGGCATTTCGAAGGATTTTATGCAAATCGGCGACAGCGCCGTCACTCGGAGTAAATAATTGCGTGCAGAAGCAGAAAAGCAAGCGCCGAGTGGAAGGATGAGATCCGTTCACGACGCCTTTTGTGTCCTACGAGCAGATGTTGGATAATAACCGGCTCATTGTGTCGGGTCCATTGTGCGGAGATGAGAAACGGGGTTTCCGCTTTCTGGCGAGGGCAGGGCGACGGCTCCGGCAGGAGACGCCATCCGCGGCCCTCGGGGCCCGTCTCCGAGCGGAAACCCGGACGGCTCGCTTCGATTTCGCACCGTTTTGCGACGACAGGAGCGGCGGAAAGGGAAGCGTCCCGGCTCCCCCCTCCCTCTCGCTCGGAGCGAGGAAGGGAACATTCCAAGTTTCATCCCGCAGGAAAAGCGGGCAACGGGCGAACTTGCCCCTTGCTAATATTGTCCCGACGAACAAAATATCTCGCATTAGTATTTGGGGATGAAATTCCGTGCTTGGAAAAGATGGCGGACACCCTCGACGTGGGGTCTTTGGCGAGGGGTAAGCTTTCCCTGCAGCAGGAGGTCGAGCGTCGGAAGCAATGCCCGTGCGAAAGTTTATCCCTGCCCCGGGTGCAAGCGATGCTCCTTCCGCCGTCCGCTCTCTTCCTCGCATTAAAAATCGCGGTGATCGCGGCAGCGGGCACCTCCCGCACGGGGCGACGTACCGGATTTTGGGGCCCGTTTCCCGTTTGTAAACAAGAAAAGTCCACCGTGGAACGACCGCTTTTTTTTTTTTTTTTTTTTTTTTACGCTGCGAGAGAGTAAATAACGAATGACATCTCCTGGCAGCAATTAGAGTCACCAAACAAGGAGATATTGAGGTGGAGGTCAATTTCATTAAGAGGAATCCTCGCGTTCCAGGGTTACGGGCAATTACGCAGATGGACGGTTAAAAACCGTCGAAAGGGGTTTCAAAGGTTCCGGTCGTTCGAGAGCATTTCCGCCGAACGGAAGCGGAGTCAAAAAAAAAAAAAAAAAAAAAAAGATAAATTTCCCGTTTGAGCCGGAGCGAAAAACTTTCACAAGAAAAAAAAAAAAAATGGAAATAATTCCAATTCACATCGACGCCATGTTTTTGAGGACACGTAGCAGCACCTTCGCTCGAAGACGGGTTCGACAACGGTGAAAGTTGGTCAAAAGTTCGGTCGAGCGACGGTCGGCGTGGGCTCCGGGAAAGCTCGAGACCGCACGGAAACGATCGACGCTTGCGAAATGCCGGGAAAAGCGCATCCGGACCGGACTTTGCCGCCGACCGTCGACGAGTTGCATCGGCGATTCGGTGCCGGCCGCCGAGGCATTCGCAAAACGAAGATGGCGCCCGATTTTCACAGTGCAGCGATTTTGGGTGTTTTGCGAGCGTCTCTCGTTCCAATTCGGCCCATTCGGGTCAGGTTAAGCGAAATAATCTCGCATTGAACTTTCAATTATTTTCCGCTTTAGGTTCCGCCGATGATGCTGCCCCGTCCTCTTCAGTCGAAACCTCTTTTCTTTCTTTCTATTTCTTTTCTTTTCTTTTCTTTTCTTTTTTTTTTTGCAGATTTTCCTTGGGGCAGCATCAAATAAGGAATTATTATGTTTGAACAAAAGATTTTGGAAGTAGAAAAAAAAAAAAGGAAAAAAAAAAAAGGAAAAAACAATTTTTGGAGATCCGGTCGGGGCTCCATAATAGAGTTTGTACATTTTTTTTTTTTTTTTAAATTCAAGGCTATTCGAACAATGCCTGTCACAGTTGATCCCCCGAGAAAAAGGTGTTTTTTTTTTTCTTCTCTGTGTGGAGAAAAAGGAAAAAAAAAAAAAATTTGCCTCTTTCAGATTCTCAATTCAACCACCTTTTTACACGGTGCCTTTCTTGATCCCCACGAAAAATAATTTCCCGTCCGAAAAAAAAAAAGAAAAAGATCCCCTTTTCTGCCCCCGGGCTCATTCGACCACCCCTGCTCCCGGGCCATCCCCATCGAAAATCTTCCTCCTCCGCCAAACCCAGCACCCCTCCCCCCCCCCGCAGCAAACGACGGAGCATCGCGATTAGCGCTTGACGGACGTGGCTCCTCCCGGAAAATTTAAAAAAACCGGAAAAAAAAGAAACTTATCCGGGGAGGGAAAACATATTAAACTTTCACAACGATTTCGTTGGCGTTACCGATGAAGGGAATTGAACTGCGGCAGTTGGCGGGATAAAAGCGCGAATGGAAGGAACCGGCCGCCGGACCCGAAAAACCTCTCCCCCGGATTGCTCGGGTGACTCCTCTCCCGGATCCAATCAGAGGGACGATGCCGCGATTTGCCATTTACCTCAAATACACCGCCATTGGAAACGACAAACGGGCGTCGGTGGGGAGAAGTTTTGTGGCGGGGTGCCGGTGGAGCCCGCAGTCGAGAATCTTGAAATGAGGATAATAAAAATCCGAAAATGAAATTTACGGTCGCATGTGAAAACCGTAAAAATATACATATATATTAAAAAAAAAAAAAAAAAAAAAAATATATAAAAAAAAAAAAAAAAAAAAAAAAAAAAAAAAAGAGCGACCCAAAAGATTTTGGGACAAAGGGGAGCTGGCCGAGCGGATACCTGAAAATGGCAACGCAAGGAGATTCGTTTGGCGAGTTCGATCGTAAAAGCCCTTGCAACAAAACTGACGGAAATGATGAAATGCAGAAAAGCAAAGCGCGGCAAAATGACTGCGAGTTTGGGACGTTGGCTTCAACGAACGGGAAAACCGTCGTCTGCAAAGGTTCACCAAACGTTGGAGACTTCTGCCGTTGTCAGGTATCGGTGCCGATGTTGAACTCATAGCAAAGTCCGAGAGGCAGGATCGGAGGTGTAAAACTGTACGTGCGCTCAACGTCAGTTAAGCATTTTGCAAGCAAATATTAAGCAGTGCCCTCGAAAAACGGCCAGGACTACAGCGACAGCGATGCGAATTGGCAAATGCGTTCCTGCTGTCGAAGCGCAGTGCCGGAAAATGTTATTTTTACGCGCGCGCATAAAAGGGTGTGCGGATGTTGCGTACCGGGCCGTAATTTGCCCGGAGAAGCTTCTTCGTGATGTGCAAGTCGACCGACCGATCCATCCTCAATACCTGGCACGGTGTTCGGTGTTCACACTCAAGGATCGAGTCCGAAAACTGGACTGCCTCACTGCCAAGACACGTCATCCGCCACGCGTTCTCCGCACTTGCCACGGAAAAGTTTGGAAACGGGAATATCGCGAAATTTTCCTCCCCGTCCACGCACCCCTTGCGGCCCTTTTTGCTTTTCCGCGGGACGAGAACGCGAACCGCTGAAAAGTCGAAAATGCATTTTTCCCGGCGTCAGGACCGGAAAGTATTTTAGTGCGATGCGAGCGTTTGGAAAAGCCTTTCGGCTGCAGCGCAAGCGGGACGGAATTTTTTCCCTCGCTTTTCCGAACCTTTTCTGCACGCGTTAAAAGGCGAAAACTTCGACCGCATCCCGGCTCCGAGCGTTTCCCCCCGATCCGAAATAAAAATCCGCCCATTTCCCGGTCGGCTGCCCCCTCCCCCGTCATCCCCCGTTTTATATGCAGACGCATCCGAAATTTTGAAATTGCTCCGGATTTGATGCATCGAAACGTGAAGCTTCGCCGCTGAACTTTCGCCGGAGTTCGAAAAAAAGTCGTCGTCGTAATACCACCCCCCCCCCCATTCCATCCCCGTCGGAAAAGCGGAACCCCGATTTTCGGAAAATAATTTTTCACAAACCGGTGCGCTTTAACTTGCACTCTGCGACGGATGCTGACGCTAATCATTCTCCCCATTGTCCTCCTCGAATCCCGGAGATTCCTCTCGCCGGAGCGAAGGAAATCGATTCCCGTGGCCCTGCCGTCATCCTCCAGCATCGCAATTTTCCCCATCAAGCGATTCGGAAGGCCGCCGATCCCCCGGGCGACGGCAGCAATTAGTTGAAAATTAAAAGCAGAACTCCTTTCGGCCTCGTCTTGAGATACTTCTCGAAGGGAAGGCAGAAAGAAGCGAGATGCCGGACTCGGGTGCGGATGCGCTCAATTAGAGCCCGCAGCATCCTCGGATGCGAAATAAGAATTAGAACGAAGTGGCGAAACGATTATCTGCTTTGCTTTTTCCCCGGGAAGGAGAAGTTTCCCTGGGTACCTGATTTTGCTGCATTCCGACGACTCCTGAAACACGTCCTTACGTATATATATATATATATATATATGTGCGTGTGTGTCGAATTTCGCAGCCAAAATCAAGGAAAGCTCATACTCCTATAAATATTATTCAATTATCGATTCACGATGAGTATTGCCAAATGGGTACTTATTGCAAAGGACACGAGACCTTCTTCCACCCAATAAGCATCGAAATAGACGTTGGACAACCGTTTCGACACGCGGAAAAGATGACTTTGAAGAGAATAAATAAGGAAGAAAAGCATGGAGAGGTGGGTTACCGAAGAATAAGGTCGCTCAGATTGGAGTCATGGTTAAAAATGCCTCGGGAAAACACGCGAATGACATGAGCGCAAAAATTTTTACGCACATGAACTCCGCACCGGAACGGAACGAAAGATGCTCGACCGGCGCCCCTCGGGCGAAAATCTAAGCGAACCGGCAGGACGCCGGGCATCGGCCGGTCCCGAGCCCTGCGTCTTTCCTCCGCGAGCGAAGTGGCGCAAATAATAAATGCAGGAGATCGAATTTACGTCCGCTGCGGCACCGCCGCGGTACCTGCCTGCATCGCCTACCCTTGACCCAAAAATTCGAAATTCACTTCGCTGCGCGTTAAAAGTTATGTCCACCGAGCGACGCCACCGGCGACGTTATATTTCGACGGCCGCCGGAGCGCAATCGGGATTCGACTTTTCCGAGGTGCCGGAACGGAAAACGGAATCGAGGATTTCCCTCTCCGATACGCCCGAAAGCTCTCCACCTCCTAAGAATTCCAGACCTTCGATTCTGCTTTTAATACCGAGAGAACATAAATCGGTTCAATACGGAGGCGCACCTCTAATGGGTTCTTCTAGAATTAATGTCTCTCATAAGATGTGAGCAGAAATTTTATTTGAAGCACAAACCGGTATCTCCTTCTGGATTTTATGTATTCATGACTAACCCAAGCCAAAAACCTCGACGCAGTTCCTTCTATTAAAATCCCGAGGCCGTTATAATAAATAATCGCCGGATCCGAATATATACTGCCGCGGTTGTTGTGCGTAAGGCCCGGGGAACGTGGTTCTTCTCTTTTTGTTCCCGAACACCGAGAGAGAGAGAGAGCATTTATTTAATAAATTATTAACGTTGCAACCGATTCGCGTGAGCGCAGCCGAAGACTTTGCGAAAACCGCCGAGACGGCGGCCGGGACGTCGACGGAGAAAACTTTCATCGCGGCGGCTCCGGAAGGCGAGGAAAACGTGGCCGCAGACGCTCCGCGCGACAGGCAAGCACGTCGACGCTCGGAGTCGGCTTCGCCGCACTGATAGCATTGTGTTTGCAATGTTTCAAGGCTAACGCGAATGATTTTGTCAATGGAGCAAACCGAGAAGGAATCCGACTGTTTGCCGGAATACTGGTTTGCCAACACGTTTTCTCTCGAACGAAAATCGCGGATAAAAAAGGAAAAAAAAAAAAAAAAACGACGGGCAGCCTCCACCGCTCGCGCGAGGGTTTCGCATACCTGAGCCCGAGTCCTTCGGGAATCGTGAAAAATTCAGAAACTTGCAAGAAGCCGACACCTACCGGGTCCGTCCGTCGATTCGGAGCCGAAGCCTTCGAAATTACCGGTCGCCGCATGGGAGGGACATTCCACATTAGTTACACACCCTTCGGAGTGTCCGGCACAGCCCCGGCGGTCACGTTAAATGTGAAAAAGCACGACCGATCCGAGCCTCCGAGATTTCGGGCATGCCCGGTGACCCATCTCGCGGGCAAGGTTTCGTTTCTCGACCGCTGCGACCGTCTTTCGGAAGCGGAAAGCTCGGGCTCGCTTCGTCGACGGTCGATGCGCGCGGCGACGCTTTTCGCAGCCTCAAGATGGAGGACTCCATTTCGATTCCGCGACGCAGAGCCGACGCGAAAGACCACGCAAGAGGCGAGGAAGACGGAGACGAATAAGCGAATTCGGAATCTGGTTCCGCACTCGCCCGAAACCCTCGATGATTCAGTTTCCCGCGCCTCCATTCGAGTTGCCTACGCTCAGGTAGAGAGGAAGGAGTCCGTTATTGGCCACCACGGCTCTTCTTTGTGTGACGGAGAATAAAAAATGGTCCGTCGGCGAGGCGAGCAAACGAAGCAACCGCACGGGAGGCACCGCACCCTCCGGCTGGAAAATTTGACTCCCTTCGCGGTGCGGCAACCCCATACAACTCCGCATCCCGCCATAAATCAACCCCATTGTTCGGCTCCTCTCCCGCGAGCGGAGTCATCGGCGGCTTTTCCTCCACGCTCCTTCCGACGCCTCCCGCCGCATCCCGAAGATCCCGCGGCCGTGGGAAATTTTTCCCGCCGAGAACCGCTTCCGCTCGGTTCTCGCTACGCGCCGGGCGACGCATTTCGGGACATCTCGCAGGCTGCGGGGGAACCGGAAGATGCTCGGGCGAATCTGTTTTAAGCGTTGCGGCTTTTAAAAAGTTCAACGACCCGATCCACTTCCAAAGCGAAAATTAACGACCTTCGACTGCGTTAAAACGTGCCATTTCGAAGCCAGCTCGGCAGTAGGCAGCGTAGGCTTAGTTTAATCTGTTCGAAAGCGCGATCGAAAGGACTTTGACCTTAACACTCGTTTTCTTATCGATTCCTCCGGGATGGAGGGCCCGGAGCGGGAACGGAACCGGAGAAACGGTCGGGACCGACGGCGGGGGAGGGAACCGCGCCGGGCCACCGGGACCGGGTCTCGGTGCTCGCGAGGTTTGCGCACGCGCAAAAAATTCATTCTACTTACTCCTCGTTCTTCTTAACCGGCGTCAACCCCAGCGCCAACAGCAAATTCGTCTCCTGTCGGATCTCCGGAGTCGGCGACTTCCGGTTTCTCTCGTACGTCTCATACTTCTTCGTCTTCTTCTTTCTCCTGACCGGCCTCTCGTTCACGTTAAGGCCGCTTTTCAGGCTCGCGCTCCCGGGCTTCCGGCCCCCGGTCAACACCTTCCTGCCGATGCCGCCCTTTTTGAACGCGTTCGCCTCGAGTCCGTTCTGCTGATTTTTCACGTCCGCTCTTTTCCCATTCAGCTTTTTCCTGATACCCGATATCTGCTTCATTATTTTTTTCACGTTCGGAAGGTTGACGGGTACGTCCACGTCCGGGTATGCGCCCCGTCGAAGTCTCGTCCTCGGCGGCAGTCCTAGGAGCTCGTGCTCCAAGTCTTTCTCATAGTTATCCCGCGAGAAATGCAGAGAACACACCCTCGCCGTCTGGCAGTTATACGTCGGATCCTTCCGACCGCATATCGCTTTCCAGTGCTCTCTGATATAGTTCTCGGTGGGGAAGCGATGGTACCGAACATTCGACGCTTTGCGATAATTATTTCCACAAGTGATGACAGCACACTGAGGCATTCTAATCCGCGCGCTTCAATGTGTTAACGCCGCCGCTTTCACCTTCTTTTCAGCATTTCCGACATTGCTATTCGCATCTCTGAAAAGACCGGACACGGGCGTTAAAGAGGCCTGGACCGAGGGCGGAGCGCGCTTCGGGTTTCCCTCCCCGGGGAGTTAGCGTTCGCGGTCTGCCCCGCCGGACGGGAGCGGAAAAGCGCGCGAAAGCGGAAACGCGGGACAGCCAACTGGAAGAGAAAATGGAGCGGCCCCTCGCATCCGTGAGTCATCCCTTCGACCCTTTTTTTTTCCCGAGATGTCTAATCCGTTGGCAAAGGAGGGGATAGATTAGAATAGGCCAACTCTCAAGTGATTAGTCTTCGAATCGATATCGTTTCTATGGCAGCCGAATTAATAATGCCCCTATTTTTTTTGCGCCACGACGATAATTTCTCTTCGGAAAAAATGGCATCGGTTTCAGGTGCCGAAGGTCCGCAGACGACCTGGTTGACGACCCAGCGGGCAGACACGCTACCGAGCAGTTGTCCTACGCAGTTGGGACCGAACGAGGTCGCAAAAGAGCGTTTTAGGACCTTGGCTAAAATTCAGGCAATCGGTTTCAAGGCTGCCATGTTAGCGCGGAACATTTGGCGGCTTGCTCCGAGACTTTTTTGAAAATTCTTCACGTCTTCCAGTTCCGGGGAAGGAGGGGAGGAGGAGGGTTAAATGCGGCGGCCCGAGAGGGGAGCCCGGTCTGGCCCGAGATGAAAAAAGGCCTCGCGCAACAAAGAAGTAATCGAGAAACATAAGATGAGAACAAAAGTTGAACGAAAACCCCTGCAACGATCAATTTACGTAGGGGCATCGGAGATAATGCAGGACCGAAACGAAAATCTCCCCGCCCGCAGGCTAAGCCCGGGTTTCAACCGTCATTTTAAACACCTTGCCCGAAACACGAAGTGAAAATAGACGAAGGTCAAGGTATCATCCCTCCGAAACCTTTTTCCATCGCCAACCCCTCC
The DNA here is from genome assembly GCA_028565995.1 of Ricinus marginatus. Taxonomy (NCBI): domain Eukaryota; kingdom Metazoa; phylum Arthropoda; class Insecta; order Psocodea; family Ricinidae; genus Ricinus; species Ricinus marginatus. The sequence goes on from JAOWBB010010920.1 coordinate 46,805, forward strand.
GTAATAATGCGGATGCTTTCCACGTCGCAGTCCCGCGACGCCCGGTTGCGCGAACCGAAAAAGGGGGGGAGACTTCCGCTTGTAAAGGGGGAGAAGAGCAAGATGGCGGACGGAATCCCGGCTCCTCGGCCGTAAATCTCGCTTCCCCCGGAGCCGAACCGTCGGAGCGAAGTGATAGAAGGCTGTGCGAAAGAATTTTAAATGTGATTCATGGTCACGTATCGCAGCGAGATAACGAGCGGGCTTCGGTGACGTCACGCATCGACACCCATGAGTCTTCGTCATCCGCCATTTTCGTGATCTTTCCCGATTTCGTCATCGAAGTGCGGGAAACGCCGGAGGAGGAAAAAAAAAAAATTTTTTTTGATTTTGCCGCAGCACGCGAAGCGGATCCAGCTCGGAACGAGACGCCATTTTACTACAACCGGCAACATCGCATTTCACATAAGGTGAGCCCCTTCTGCTCACATGACTTCATGCACCGGAAACGAATCCTTACGCAAATGGCTTATCCGGGAGGAAAAGAGAAAGAAAATATCGGAGGTCCCGCTTTTCCGAATCCACTTCCTTTTTTTTTTTTTTTTTTTTTTTTTTGGCGGGGGGGGCGGCGGCGACCACGACGACGACGACGACGACGAAGACGGCGGCGGCGGCAAACTTTATTCCCCGATGCACCAGCTCGAAAATCGTTTATTTTAAACTGGGAAGGCGCGACGTTTTCCGCGACGGAATCCCCACGGTCGGACGAATCTCGAAAGCGGAAGCGACGATCGGGCGTCCGATCGAGGACGCGGAGTGGCGCAAGAGGTCACCGCGGGAGATGGGAAAAAAGTTACGAAAGTCGAAGGGAGACGGAGGGGAAAGGGCGGCAACAGCGCAATTCTCGCGCGCGGATCCGGGGAAAAGTCGGTTGGGAAGTACCCGTGACCTTGAAAATTTCAAAACTCCCCCCCCTCCCCCGCGGAAGGGAAGTGGAAAATGCGGATCGATTCGGAGCAGAAAGCGCGCTCGGCCGGGAAACGAAAATTGCAAAACTCCGAGGAAATTAGGAACAATCCGTACCGAAATAAATTTTTTTTTTTCCCCGAATAAATTTACGTTTTCAAGAGAAAAAAATTTCACGCAGGTCAAAACATGAGAACTATAAGGGGGAGGGGGAGGAGAACGTCCCCTCCAGATTTTTTTTTCGACTTGTTGCCCTCCGAAAAACCCCCTTTGATATTCACAAGCACAATAAACAAAACACTAACTGAGAGCGAAGCACATTTGTAGCCCCGTCAAATGCGACTGAACTCGATCTCTTCTCTCCTCTATGCCATTCAATAAACTGGTGAGCACCGGGTGACGTCACTCGACTTCCATTTTACCCGGTTGCACGTTTATTTCCTTCTTTTTCTTTTTCGAAAAAGCAAACTCGAATTTTTTCGAGGATTTCTCCGATTTTTCTCCGCTTTCTCTTCAAATTATCCGCGTTTTCCTTTTCTTCTCTTTTTTTATTTGCCTCTCGACGCGGGGAAAAGCGAGTTTTCCGCGCGAAACGTTGGGAAAAATGCGACCCCCGAAGCGATCGTCCGGGAATTATCGCTCCGGCCGGAGTCCCGTCGCCGCGCTCCGTCGGAAGGAAAAGGGGGGAGGGGAGGGGAGGGGAGGAGGAGAGAGAGAGAAAAAAAAAGGGACCGGGAAACCGGAGGCGGCGTCGGCGGGGGAGGAGAAGGAAAACGCTCGTCCCGTCAAGGGAGCGAACGCCGAACGGACCCGACCCTCTCGCGAGCGCTGCTGCACTTCTGATGCACGGAGAGAAGGGAAAAACTTTCGGGATCAGTGCAAACAGGGCTTTTCTTTAATCAACCCTCGGAGGAGCAGGGAGTGTAGCGAACTCGTTCGGGGGGAACCGAAGCGCTGCGGATTAGCACGTTTTCCCCGCGCCGATGGCATCCGCTCTCCTGGCCGAATATCTTATCACCGTCGGCGGTTGGAGAGATAACGAACGGGTCTGAATGCCTTGCGAAAGCCGAGGGCGGGCATTTGCCGCCGGCCGAGCGCCGTGCCCCGCGCGGAAACGTTTGCAGTCGAAAAGAGTTTCGCTGTCGGGAAATGGTGCACGAAACGGAGGTAAATCGATTAACAACTTAATTAAAACATCATCTCGATAACTACTTACGAATTCCGTACTTGTTTAATATTTAAATATAATTGGAAAGGACTGTAACGTAATTAATGTTATCTGCTATTGATTTTTACGACGATTAATGCTCGCAATTAAAAAGTTCTTAATCGTCGATGTGCAATTAACGCGAACGCCGCGGCGGATGCCTGAAAAAGGCGAACGTCAGGAGCCGCTCGGGACTCAGTTTAAATGCGGGTCGAACGAGGACTCGCGAGGCAGAGGCGGTCGGAGGCAAAAGCTGAGGAGACCATGACCTCTGAAAGGGACTTTTCTTCGGAAGGCCAAACGCTCGGAGCCGCCCACGAACGCCCGATTCCACAACGATATCCGAAAGGACGACGGGTACCGGGCCGTAACGGTGCCCGGTTCCGTCGCCGGACTCCGTTTTCGAATCCTCGCGCCGGCGGATCCGGGGGGAGGGGCGAGGGGGTTGGAAGAGCGAGGAGCGGAAGGCAACTTCCTCTCCCGCGCGACGACTTCCGGGGGTTGCCGGCACTGTCTTCCACGTCGCCTTCTCCTTCTCGTCCCGCCGACGACCGCCGTTTGTCCGGCAACAAACGCCGAGGAACGAACCGAATTAAACAACACTCGAAGTGGATTGGTAGAGGACAATTGAAGAACGGATTGGACTGAAAAAGTGTAAGTTTCCATTGCGCCTGCGCCTTTGTCTCAAGGTCAAACTATTCATCACGTTTATTACCAAACGCAAGGTCTCCGCATTAACTTACTTTCCATTTTTTACCGCCGTTCTGCGTCGAACACCCCCGGCGGAGGAAAACTCGGAGGCTTGACCCGGGAGCGGGAGAAGGGGAAGAGGATTTTGGGATTTCCGACGGGGAAAGAAAGAGGCGGCCGCTCAAAGGAAACTTATTTTTAAGCTGCGGAAGGAACTTTTTTTTTTTTTTTTTTTTTCGGTGTTTGCATCCGAGTATAAACAGAGATTTCTCCGAAGTGCCGCGCCCTCCGAGATTCCACGTCCGCTCCAACGGGAATTATTTTCTCTTCCGCGGTTTCCGAACGCCCGTTTCGAACTTTCGAATTTCTGCCGTGCGGGGGGACAACAAAAATGGCGGATTTCGGCAATGACCCGGGATTAAATTAAGAGGTCTGACCTCAGTAATGCCAAGGTGACTCGCTACATCTTTCGGACTTTCGGGTCCGACATCTTTTTACGTACACTTATCTGACGGACGAGAATTTGTTTCGGGGGAACGTTTCCTTTCCTTTTCGGTTTGTTTTTGCCATTTCTCACGCAAGGACTCGGCTCCCGAGCGTACGACGCAAGCCGCGCGTGCAGGTTTCCAATCGTTTTTCGCCGTGACTAAAGGAGCTGCGATCGTGACTCATGTTGATCTTGTACGGCGGCGACATTTTTCTCCCCTCCTACTGACACGTGAACAAATAATTAATCGAATAATAAAGACCGCTTAAACATGCCGGCCTCTTTTTCATTTTAATTTTCCCCCAATTTAAAAAAAAAAAAAAAAAAAACGTTTCCCTCCAACCAGAGCCATTTAAAATCGTCGAAAGACGTTACCGCTTCGGTCCCGAAGCGCGCATTCATAATTTACAAGATGGAATCGATAACCCAAGACATGATCCAGAATCTCTTAACCCATTACTTCGGGCAACGAAATGGTGAAGCCTCCGCAGTGCGCAACGATCCGACTGCCGGGGCACCACCGTTAAATTCCGACTAAAATTTTCGCCAGATAAAACCCGGGAAAGGATGGACCGACAATTTTCCGCTGCGCGATCGCGAACCAATCCAGCAGAATGCCCGGTTTCCGGCCCGGCGGAACGGAGGTAACATGCAAAACGGCTCGAGATGAGAAATACCCGGAATGCCGTTAGTCCGGCTAAGGCTTAATGCCACACAATTGCCTTTGACGGCCGGTCATGCGGACACCAATAAAGCGAACGTTGCCGACGATTTTAATTTCCGCCTCGTAATTCTGGACCAGTAAACGATTGCCTAAATCAAGTAACATTCTTCGGCGGGTCCGGTTGGGAGAGGATGTGAACGGGAGGACGCCGAGAGGTGGAACTGCAACGGAGGCGACGAATCTGCCGAAGACGACTGAAAGTGCACCCGCATTGTCCGAGATGGGCATTTTCGCGGCCCAAGTCCGCGATGCCGTTTCGGTTGATGCGTTAACTGCCTCTGGTCCGTGCCGTAAACGAACGCGGCGCTCCCGGAGACCGGAATTTTTTTTTCACGGCGCAGATCACCATTTGGAGGAAGCCGAGAAAAATCTCCTCCATGGAGATGATGCAGATGCTCCGAAGGATGCATCAACAACAATCGGAGGGGAGATCGCGGAGGCCCTGCTTAAAAAAAAAAAAAAAAAAAAAAAACAAGTCGGGGATCGATAAAACACGTGCGCTTCGAATTCGGTTCCAGAGGAAGAAACTTTCGATTTTCACCTTTATCCGGTCGTATGCACCGGATCGAACTTCGTGTCTTCTGGTTGGATTTTCCTCTCCCGGGAGACCGCTCCTGGCCGCGGACGTCGAACCCCTATTTCCGATTTCATTCGTCCTCGGGGAAAAGATGCTCCCGTTTCGGTTACAATTTATCATGGCGACCCGGGAATGGCGTGTCTGCCACGCAACCGAAAACTGATAGATCGCTTATCGCTTTATACCTTCGCTGCAGCTTAAGCGAGCAACGCACTCCGCTCGACCCGGTGGAGTTGGAGCCATCTCTTCGCACTTCGTCCAATTTAAAAGAAAAAAAAAAAAAAACCGGAAAACGTCGATGCTTGCGAGGGACACGCCGCCAGCAGTGCACCCGGGGAAAGAGGAAAGGCGGGAAACCTTCACGGGAGTCACGCTTCCAAATCGATACCGCGGGGAAGCCCAAAAAGGGATTTGTAAGCCTTCGCGGAAAAGCTTTCAAAACGAGGAGAAAAATACGAACCCGAGCAAAATGGGCGAAATTTTGCTTCTCCGCGAGGGAAGCTTGAAATTCATCCCCTTCGCTCGCATCTGGAGATTTTCCCTCCGAAACTCGACCGACAAAACGGTTTCGCGGGGTCTCCATCGAAACGGGAAACGTTTCTGGGCGTCGGTCGAGCTTCCGCTGCACGGGCTGAAGCGCGGCGGCGTTCGAGGGACGAGCAAGATTTTTGAACGGTTTCCAGTGAAAGCTTCGCCTTCGCGGCCTCCGAGATTCGGGGCACGCGAGGTCACTCAACTCCAGGCGTCAAAAATACATTTTTCCCGATCCGTCTGAAATTTATTTTTGGGTTCGAAGGGAAACCGCTTCCCCTGCGGAGGACGTCGTCGGCGATTCCGGGGGGCCGGCGGGGAGGCGAAGGGGAAGTTCCAGGCTCGCGCAAATGAATGAACGAAGCGGTTCGCGACCAACGCAGACGGACTGCGATAAGTCGGACGTCGAAACACCGTTCCGGGAACGATGATTCGCACCTTGCCGCAGGCAGCTGGAACAACGTCGGGGAAAACTGGTCCCTCCAAACCGCATTTGAAAAACGACTTACATGGCGCGAAGGGAGACGAAGGCGTGGGCAAGACTCGCCAGATGGCCGCGCAGAGGATCCTCTCGGTCGAGGGACCGGAGATTTCTCGCCGTTTCTGACGAGCGATCGACAACGGCGGACGTCCGGAGACCCGAAGCCGCGTCGCACAAAAAACCGCTGCCCGGCGTCGAGAGATGCCCGGGTCCGCTTCTCCCGCCCGGTCCTTCCGCACAACTCGGACGCAGAACGGGGACGAGAGCAACGCGAGCCCCTGGATGCGGAAGCCTTCCACCATCTGCATCGAATCAATGAAAACTTCGCGAGGCACGTGCGCCGCCACCCTTCCGGGGATTCCGGCAACGCGATGGAGAGCTCCCGCCGACTCCGCTGCCGTCCCGGCACCGCCCGGGAGGGAAAAGAAATCTTAAAATGTTGAAGGAAAACGCTTGAGATTTCCGCGTTTCCGGGTGGTCGCAGACGGCGCAAGTACTCTCCGTGAGCTCGCAACTCGGTCCGCAACCACGAGTGCCTGCGTTATCTGCCGATAACCGAGAGCCACACCTTCCTCGGCGATCACTCCTGCCACTTCAAACGCGCTCCCACGTGGGGCACGCTCAAAGGATTTGCCTCCTTTTCCTCCTCTCGCCTTTCTCGCGCTCAGGTTATAACAAGTCTGCTTACCATTTGATGCTCCTTCTTTTGATGACCGCGGCAACTCTCGCGAGGCGACTCGTTTTACCGATCGCCTTTCCGCCCCTATCAGCCGCCTCTTTCCTCCTTCTCCTCTTCTTTTTCCTAAGGGAGCGAATTTCGACTTCGGCCCTCGGGCAGGGTGCCCCACTCGCGTTCGAAGACTCCCCCGGGAGGCCTTCCACGTGTTGAATTTGCATTTTTTCCCCTTCCACTCCTGAAACAGAAGACACGGCAGAGTCTCGATCAGTCTCGCTCCTGCGAAACCGTATCCCTCGCTGCGGAAGGCGGAAAAAATCGGGCGTCGGGACTCTTTCATATCCCACGCGGGACCGCGGGGTGAGTTCCCCCGGCCCGGATCATCGAGTGCGATGTTTCTGGGATTGGGGACCTGAAAATCGTTATCTGGAGTGATGCAACGCATTTGTCAATGTTGACTCTCGAACGGATCTCGCGTCCTGGGTCCGCTCTTCCGTTTAAGGACAATGCGGAGTTGCGCTTCACGTTGAAAGGCGAGTCTTGGGCACGACACGAGTTGACTAGAGTAGCGTGACGGGTCATTGTGCCCATGGAAAAACCCGCTTTCCGACTGGGTTTTGCTAGAGAACTGAACGCCCGACGTGCATCGAGCAAAAAGCCTTCGCCGAGGTAAATCCCCGAGGATTCTCGTCAAATAAACGGGCCTTGGTTCGTCTCGCCAAGCTGATCTGCCAGTCGTTTACGTAACCGAAACTCACCGTTTTTCGATATTTTGCATACGGAGTGCGGGGAAAAAAAAAAAATAAATAAATAAAAGCTCTTGCGGCATTCGAAAATGATAGACATCAAATTAATCTGCCCTTCAATTAAGGTTGGGTCACCTCAAACATCAAACACTTTAGAAACAATCGGTTCTGGCCTTATTTTCCTTCCTGCCTGATTTAAAACTTCATTACACGCATCCCTTCTCCTTCCAGACATGCTTAATTCCAACCCTCCTGTGAAACCTAAAATGAGCCTTAAAAACTGAAAAAAAATATGCTCCCTTTTTCTCCCTGTTTTACATTCAATCTCGATTACTTTCATTTGAATGTGCCTCTTCATCTGCTTTGTAATAAAACCAAACATTTTCAAATTCACGAAAAACATTTGTGTCATATATTTTTTGTATTGTGTAAAAAAATAGAAGGGAAAAAGAATTTTTTTTAAAATCTTCCCTTGGCTTGTAACTAAATTGATTTATCCAGATAATTGATAAATGAAAATAAATTCAGTGCGAACATAAAAACATCATAAAATAAGGAAAAGTTGTTCATGAAGGCATCATTTAATGAAAGAATACAAGTAAAGTTAATCCTTAAATAAAAATTTAATATTTGAAAAAATAATCAGTGCTCACTTCACATATGATGTAAAATTACCTTTTCAATGGTTCATAATCAAGTGGCAAAGTCTGAATTTAAAGCATTAATATAAAGCAATGCAAATATTTATTTGAATTGCAAAATGGAGACCTATTTAAGGGAATCACAAGCTTTTTATGATGGCGTTGATAAGGTAAAATCTCTCCAACAAAAACTTCCCAGCAGTTATGTAATGTTATCAGTAAACACTTTCACATCTTCGTACTGTTTCACTTTCGTCGAAGGGAATTGTCAAATTTATAATTTCACTCTCAAAATCTCTCCTTAAGAAAATCTAACCTCAACACATCAAACGAATAAGCGTGTTGAATCGTGCAAATCCCTCTACCTTACATGTGCAAGAAAAAACAAATTAATCTGTCAGAATTGAAAAATTATTTATACATAAATCCGTGTAACTATTACACGGGAAGAATTCATATGAATCAAGGGCTCTTATGAAAAACAAAAGGGAATTGTTCAATGGTTGCAAACGAATAAGCTCGAAAGTCGATATCTCGAAATTTCGATATCGAGTTTTTATTTTTGATGTTAATTCTTTTACTGGATTTTACTTTTTCAAAAATACAGAAGAACAAAGAAGAAAATGTTAAAAATTAATTATTAATTTTAATTTTCAGTCTCAGTATTTACGCTACCTTAAAACGGATTCTTTACACGTTGCAACCGTTAAAAATTCAGACATCGACAAACTGTTTTCTGTTTTCTCAAGGGCAAGGACAAAATCACGGGACTAATTTCACGTCTAATTCTTCGGTGTCTTCCTGCCATTTTCTTACACGTGCCAATTCCAGTCTTCAGTCGACGCAAAAATATTCAGGATTTTCTCCGGCAATTGTCTTTCGCATGAGAAATTGCATTGCAGGCACAGGCACAGTCACGTTACAACAGTATTTGCGCAAATTACGTGCGAATTACAAAAACCAACAACGCGTATCACATCTGAAAACCGTTTGTCTCGATTAATTCGACGATCTCCACTCCCAGTCAAATCAAATTAGTCATTTTCTTACCGCAACAAAAGAAAAAAATTGAAAAAATAAAAATAAAGCAGAAACGGACGGGAAACAAGTCAGCAGACGAAAATGAGAATCCGAGAGCCGTCGAGTGCGAGTAAATGCACATTTTCCGATCGTGTACTGTGTTGCGAAATAAAATCGTATCAGATAAATTAAAATTAGGCGCCCGCGATTGCGGCGACGAAGACGGGAAGAAGAATCAGTGGAGGAAAATGAAAAATGACGAAGAGAAAATAAAAAATTCGACCATGCTTTTTCTCTCGAGAATGTTTCGAGAGCCGTGACGTCATTTTAATCATCAACCAATCGCGCTCCGCTTTTTTTTAATTCCACGAAATTTGCGTATCGATCGGGCTTCAGATAGCGCTGCCATCGCTCGGATTTTTTCCCAATCAAAATTCACGAATTTCGGAGGCCTTCGATGGGATGGAGGAAAGTCCGGAAGCGGGAAAAATATTTAACCATCGAACATGGCAGCAATCAATTGGCTTTCAAATTCAGTTAAATAACAGGTCACATTCTCTCAATCGCCAAAATCGGAATGGGCAGATGATAATTTATACCCTTGCATAGTTCACGGTCCTTCGTTGCCTTTTTCAGGGGTTTTGATGCGCGAGGATATCATTTCGCTCCCCGTTTTCTAGAGGCTCGCTTTTTTTCTTATCGCATCCGGTCGATCGTTTTGCAATCGGAAGAGTCGAACGGGCGATTGACGTATTTGAAGCCCATTTTGTCCTTTGCCCAAGGCAAACGCAGAAGGAATTGCCGTGTGACGCAAATCCAGGGACGAAAGTCTCCGCGGAGCGAAGCTCCTTGAGCCGCTTCACCTCCGCGACCCGGCTTTTGCCGAAGGCGAGAAAGCGAAGGACGAGCGACCGAGCACTCGAGGCGAAGTCCAGCATCCCGCACCGGAAACCACCGCCCCCGGCAAGGGACAACTTCGCGGGGCCGCAGAACAAAATCGGAGGAAGAGAAGCCGTTCGACGACTTTCATCCGGAGCAAGGGAACATTAGCATCAGAGCGAGAAACACCCCACATCCGGGAGAGCCCGTCACCGGAGGAAATGACGTAAGTTCGAATTACGCATTTGAGCGGACGGTACTCGAAGTTTTCTCAGAAAGGCCTAAAAACTTCGGGTCACGCGAAGGATTTTTGGAAACGACATCGGAGCGAGCGACGGATCGAATTCACCTCAAATCGCGCGGAAATTGCAATTTCGCTCCCGCGGCAAAGGCGAATTTTGCACGCCCGGCGGAAAAATGGGCGGTCTGCGGGCAATCCGAATGAGATCGAGTTCGGCAACTGCGGTCGCCCCGTCCGGGGGAAATTAAGGGTTGGGACCGAAGGAATGTTCCGTCGGCCGACGGGAAGCGGTTTGCCGGCAGAGCTTCCGGATCCCGCGTAACGCCACCGGTGACGTCGCACGGTCGACGCGAAGCCCGTTCGCCGTCCTCGGCCAGCGGGGGCGAGGAGACTTTCCCGGCATTTCTCCGCGCTCCGACGCTCCCTCGGGAAGCTCGAAAAAGCTCCGACCGGATCCATTTGTTACTTTCCGAGCGGAGAGGTTAATAAGCTCAATTACGAAACCGTGGGATCGAGCTGACGGATCCGCCTTCGCGCGGAGCTGGAGGTGCTGCCATCGGCGGCGATTGCTCGAACCGGACGGGAAAACGCGCGTCACGTGAGTCAGAAAAAGGAAATGGTTCCGAGCGCCGCTCACCGATGGCGCGGCGCTCTCCAACGTCACTCCCCGGCTGCCCGCGCTGCCATCTCGCGTCTTTACCCGAAACCACGGACATCACCCGGGAATATGCGTGAATTTATTGACGACTATTGCGAAGCTGGGGGTTCGCTGCATAAAAAGTGTGTGACCTACATAACCCAGTCGAGGGAAAAGAAAATGGAAGGAAACCCGCTCCGGAGAAAAGGGAAGCGAGTTTCGCCTCGTCGCGGGGATAAGGAAGAGACGGATTCTTATGCGGGCCGCCGATTCGTGACGTTTCGCCTCGTCTCCCGGCGTGACGTCACGGGAAAATTGGATCACCAGAGATCGACGGTCACCTCGCGGGTTCGAGAGCTCCCGCAAAATTTCCGTCCGCGGAAAAGAATTGACTCGATGAAATTTGCTACGTCACATCCGGCGAGTTATCACGAATTTCCATACGCGCGACGAGGGAAGAAGGGGGACGGGAAGAGTCGAGAGGCTGCAGGTTGCCATGGAAACGGGAAACCAAGCTCCACGGGTACGTTCGACTCCAAAGTTCGATAATCGGGTCAATAATGGGAAATGATTCCAGTCCGCCATTTTGTTGTGGCAGAAGATCGAAAGCGACGGGGGGGAGAGAGACATTTTCGGTTTTGTTTCGATCCTGCCGCGACACATATGGTTTCCTGTTTTGAAACAATAATTCATTCATTTTTACCAACCGGTTGAGCCCCCTTTTTCACGGTCGCGGACGTTTAAAACCGTCTTTCTCTGAGGGATGCTCTCCTCGAGCGGCGACTTTTCCCGGTCGACGATTCCCACCGTGGCCCCCCGGAAGGCGTCGCTGGAACGAACCGGAAGGGGAAGCCGACGCAGGAGCCCGTCCCTCAGCGGCAGGTCCTGGGAAATTCGGCCTCCGGTCGAACCCTGTGAAAACGCCGCTGCGCCCCGGCAAAATAGAAAAAAAAAATCGCTCTCTCGGAGGGAGAACGTAAAGGAAGTGAAAAAAAAGAAATTGACAGTGGAAACGTTATAATCGATTTCAACCTACCGGACCGAAATTCTTTTACACCGGGAATCAGGTAAAGCAATCGGTAGTGCGAGAACAGGGGCACCAACATTGCGGCGATGCGGGGCCCACATTGACGAGTGAGCTCCGTGCCAAGGGACTCTTCGAAAGAATGTAATGCGTTAAATGAAAGAGAAGCAGCGCGGCACGGGCGCTCGGAACCGCAAGCATCGGACCGGGAACCGGGACGGGTGCCCTCTTAGCGCAGTCAAATCTCGGTTTTTTTTTATTCTCATCAATCAGGTCTCGGGCGAAGTCGTTTCCGAGAGGGTGCAATTCCGAAGCATCGGGCGAAACGGGCCTGACATCGTGGCACCAGAGTGGAAATAGGTATCTGGGCACGTGCCGGCGATTTTAGGGGTTGCACAGATCCGTTCCTCCCTCCTCGTTCCTCCGATTTCGCCTCCGGACTTTTCTCCGCGGCTCGCGCCCCGAGAATCGGAAACGTTCCCCCCCCCCGGGGGAGAGCGCCCTTCGGGTTTCACCCGTCCGGGAGCAAACGTCCCGCGGCGTCGGTTTCGTCGGGACGCGACGAAAATCCCCGTATGAAGACGAGGAGTTTCGTCGTCGATCGAGTTCCGAAGCATCTTCGCTCGGGAACGAATCCGGGGCGAACGTGAAGCGGTTGAAGTGGACGGGCTTTTCAATCAATCACAAATTAACAGCCCGGGGAATCGAGCTCCCTCCCCATGGAGATGCAACCCCTAAGCGCATTAAAGCTCATCCGGGTAATAAACCACTTTCGGAGGGTTTCGCGAACCGAAGCCTATCGAAACACGGAAGATTGAGAGCGACGTCTGCTGCCACGACCGAAAGCTTTTCCCGTGGATTCGGGGAGTAGGAGGAGGGGGGGGGGGGGAAGGAGCGCCTTGCCACGGGAAAAGCGTATTTTTCGTCCAAAACAGACGGGAAAAGTTCTCGGTTGCACTTTAATTGGACAAGTTGCAAGGGCTTCCAACTGTCAAAATATTTTTTAATTAAGTCGTTCGGACAGGTTTAATTATTTGCTGATGATTGATACCGTGTCAGGTTAAGCCGGGATTCCTTTCGCGCATCAAATTCCGCCTCGCATTCGGGGACGCAGAGCGTTTGCCCCCGGGACAACCGGGGGAGGTTCATCCTGCGGGAAATCCGTCGGAAAGGAAATTTTTACCTACCCCGAATGCCCCAATTCGACGCTTTCCGACGCGTAAGCGGGCATTTGGCACGAGGAACGAAAATTTCTGCGTGCGCGCGCGCGTGCCCCCGGGGACACCTAAATTTAAATGACTCATTTCTTACTCTTTAAATTATTTATAGATTTTCGGGGGGGGAGGGGGGAATTTAGGTCAGTTCGTAAAAAAAAAAAAAAAATTAACGAATAGCGGAGGCTTCGGTACGAATTTTCGGCGCTTCCGCAGCCCCGAAAGGGTTTCCCAACCTCGGTTAAAATTCGTCCCCGCGGCCGCCCTCCGATCCGAGTCGAGCGACGCGGCGCTGCCAACCTTTCGTCCTCCAGTGCCGGGAGGGAAACTTTCCCCGCTAATCCGCATTCAGCAGCGTTCCCGCGTCGTAAACGGAGCTCCGACAATCCTTCAGCATTCGGAGCGTCTTAATTTTATTGCGTGCCAAAAGAACATGTCTGACATTTACACTCGGCGCGATCATAAAAAAAAAAAAAAAACCTTATTATTTATTTAACACATGTCTGGCTGACTATTTTGCGTTCTTTTTTCCGTCTTGGAACCGTTCTCGCCGCGAAAAGAGAGCTCGCTTCCGATGGATCCTTCCCCGACCCGAAAAAGATACGTAAGAAACGGTAATTAGACCATAAACCGTAATTCTCAGACCGTTGAGGAATTCGATTCGGAAGACCGGACAGGATCTTGTGGAACGCTCTTACAATTGCTGGAGCAATAAAAAGTGGGAGAGACCCTAAAAAAAATTGTCCATAAAATTTAACGATTGCTTATTCCATGCCAGTTTCGAGGTCTCGCGAATTATTTCCGAACCTGCGACCGCGGGCTCGCCATTTTCCCTGCCATTCAAAAAAACCTGGGAAAGGTCGAAATCACGTTCGGCGGGCCCCCCTCGCTCGGGTTAAAAATCGCCGGACTCGCGGAGATCGACGGATGCGGGCCCGGACCGAACCGCGAACGCAGACGGGTTTTCCTCTCACCCGCGCGAGGCGTTCGCTGCCGCTTAAAAAGTTGGGGAGCGCCCCGCGGTTCACTGCCTCCGGGAAGAGGCGGACGAAGCTGTCGCGCTTCGTCGGATCGCGGAGGCCGCCGCTTTCGTCCGCCGAAGTTATTGCCACTTAAAAGGGGAGAAATTATTTTTGAAATGCTAATTGATAATTAAAAATTAATTTTTACGGTCTTCGTGCGGTGAAAGCAATTGCCTTGCTCGTTTTCGGACGTTTTAGGATCGGGATTCTCAAAAGGTACCGGAACCTGACTTCCGGCGCTCACGAAGCGACCGCCTCGCACCGGTACGTGGCGCTCGATTAGCGTTTGCCTTTTTTCCGTTTCCCGGCGGTGTGCTCATCCGTGGAGTCGGAAGGCGGCCCGCGTCCGATTGCTGTTTGAAGTGGGCGTCGGCGGCGAGGGCGGGACGACGTGCGGACGCAGAAGAAAAGGCCGCGGACGTGAAGGGCGAGAGGTGGCACCTCGTTTTGAAACTGTGAGAAGGATTTTACCGAAAACCGGGAGGCAGACAAAATCAAACGTGACCATGAATGCGCACTGCTTAGGCTAGCATTATGTGACGCCGTCAGGGCATGAATTGACGGCGTCATGCACCGTCTAGACTAACTCGCTTCTTCGTTCTGTGAGAAAATAAAACGAGAGGAAAGCTTTCGCGGTTGCTGCTCTTCGTCGTGCACGCACCCCGATGGAAGGCGCGGACGGCGAAGCGGAACTTGCAGCGCGGTGACGGATCTCTGCGTCGACCGTCTGGAGGTGATGCGTCCCGTCGCATTCTCCCGACGGTAGAAGGACACGCGGGAAAGCGCCGAATTATTTTTATGTAATTGCCGGCTCGCGTTGGGTAATTCGTATCTAAGTGGCCGGCAGAGCCGAGCGTTTCCAGGCACGACGCCGACGGTCTCTGCAACGGGCAGAAGACAATGCCCGACTGTGCCGGACGGCAAAGACTTGGAAATTAACGGTCATTTGCTAATGAGGCCACTAATTATGAAGACGTTGAATGTCAACAGTACCGATAATGTTCATCTTTCCATCTTCGATGCCAACAAGAGAGTTGTCCAGCTTGGGGCAATGACGTGAAAATTATCGAACGGACCCGAATGCGATTCCGTCGAGAAATTGCTTCGTGGAGGGCCGCGTTTCGTCTCCTCTGTCGAAGGACCGAAGTGCAAGGTTTGCAGTCGGGGGACCGCGGAAGATCCCGGATCGATTTGGAGTACCGCGTTTCCGGAAATCTGCAGCTCCGCTGTGCAGTCGCCTTAATCTCGGTCGCTGCCGTCGTTCCGAATGCGGTAAAAGCGCTCACGCTTTCCGCGTTTTCGTAAAATTTTTTTTTGCCGCTCTGCACTGCGGCCCATTACTTCAGATTGCCGTTCGCTCGTGAGTCGCGACGTCAATTAAAACGTCCGGCACCAGAAAATGTTCTTGTGCTCCTTTCGACGTCGAAATGCTCCCCGACACCTTGAGGAAAAACATTGCAAAGGCCACATGCGGAAGAAGAAGCGAAACGTCCGGATTCCGTCACGCGAAATGCCAGCGAAAGACTAGAGCAAAAGTTCAATTTCCGTTCGGTCGCTTTGGAGTCGTGGAAGCATCGTCGATGTTACTGCAGGAGCAGCGGAAATACTTTGCGATTGTGCCGCTTCCGGCGCTGCTGCCCCGGATCGCGAGCCAACCAGTCGGTGAAACCTTCCGAGACTTTCTGGTTTTGTACGAGGGGACGAAGGGAACGGGGCCGGGAAACTTCTCATAAACGAAGAGGTTAATTATCATAAGTGGGGAATGAATTCGACCAGTGTACAGAAGCGAAAAATGGATGAAGGATCGGGCCATTGTCTCGTGGGAAGCGAAAGGTTGAAATATTGAGTAATCAGCAATGCAGATGAAGATGATGCAAAAGCTGCGTGCACACAACTTTTTTTTTTTTTTCAAACGTCCGAAGATGGGGTTAGCGCTGCTGGAACCGGAAAATTTCCTGTATTAACGATATGCAAATTTGAATGTATTCACTCGCGCATATAATTAGGAATAAATCAAGTTTTCTTTGCTGAATAATTTCGAAGGGGTGATTCCTCTCGCAGGTACGCTCGCGAATCGCAACCCGAGGGCAGACCCGAATTGGGGATCGCTCGCGGCAGCAGATCGCACGGTAAACCGTGGGCAATTTTTCGCCGAGCTTTTCCCAGGAACATCACGAACGTCGCAATTGCCCCGCGTTAAACTTCATAAGTACACATCCGGGAGGTGGTGCACGGCAAAATATTTGGCCGCGAGAAACGCGGCAAAATCGCTGCGGGCGTTTTCTGTGCCGCTGTCGCGAGCTGACACCCTGTTCTTTTTAAGGTTTCTCGTCGATTTCACATGGCTTCTCCCCTTGCTGCAACTTTTCGGATTTTCGTTTCGCGCTGTAATCGCTGGACACGTCCCGCCTTCCGGGTGCCGAAACGCCTAACGCGTATTTTTCGTTTGAAAGCGAACCCCCCCCCCCGTTCAGCGGTTTGCTTTCGCAGCAAATTTGTCCGGATGATCAAAAATGCGAATTTTTTTCAGTTTTACGATGGGGTTGAGGGTAACACTTATAATTTTTCCATTTTCGAATTGAAAAACCGAGTCGCAAGAGGGCAAAAAATCATCTCCTGCCACTTAAGGTGCAGGTCATTTGTGATTTGCGTTGCAGCTGCACACATATATATATACCATGCACGGCGGGAGAGTTGAGGAAAATAATTTCCATCGGATTTTGCTGTTGGAAATGACTCCCTCCGGGAGTGATCGGGGGGCAATTTTGAAGACCTGACCCGAATGCAACATTTCCTCACCTGCCCTGGTGGTCACGTCGGTTTTGGAAGGACGTTCCTGGAGGCTTACGCCAAATTGCGGTCAGCTGGAGTGACCGAAAGCTTCAGGTTTTCCACGGAATATCCCAATTAATGTATTTGGTCAATCTCGTGCAAACGTCTCAAAATAACATGTAATGTAAATGGTTGGAATATAATAAAAGAAAAACTACGCAGTTATCCCACCGAAACATGCGATCACGTACTTACCCTTGTTTAACATATTCCGATTGCCCCATTTCCTATCCGAAATCCTGATAATGTTCATTATTATTTATTTATTTATTTATTTATTTTTTTCTTTCGTCCATAAAAGTTTAAGAGAAAAATCGAAATATTTTCAACCTTCTAGATGATAAATCGCGTTATGCAAAAACGTTAAATCATCCTAATGTGAGGAACGCAAAAAATCAATTGAACAGAAAGATGCACCAGCAGCAACGCTCTCGCATAATTGGATTTTAATCGCGTCTGCAGGTAATGAAAAAAAAAAAAAATAAGTAAAAGTAATGTTCAAACTAACGAACGTACAAGAAGAATTCAGGAAGTCGCAGCCGGTGCACAACGTGTAATTGGCGAGTAAGATCGTCTGGAGAACCATGGAAATTTCGAAATGGTCATGGGTAATGGTTCCGATGACCGTAGGAAATTCCCCGGAGAACCGGAAAATCGAGAGTATCGAAAATCGATACCTGAAAATATTCACAGACGAAAAGGAAACTTGGATGCTCCCGGTGCCGGAGCCGCGGGGATTTTCCCCTTTTTCCAGCCGGATCCAAAATCCGCGGCAATTCGGCGTCAGGTGCGCCCCACGTTTGCTCCCTCCTCGGATGCTGGAAAACCGAGACGCTTCGCACCGTCCCTGACGCGTCGAGATTCCAACGGAGCTGCGCCTGACGAAGTCGGGGAGAACCAACGGGGACCGGTCCGAATCGATGAACGAACGTTTTTCAAGTGTTAATTTCACTCCTCTACGAGCCTCTCAAAGGAATAAACGACTTTTATGCGGGGACATTTTGCGCCGGTCGAAACAATCCGAAAGGGTCATTTTGAGGTTAACGCTTTCGAGTGGGGGACCGGAAAAGGTAAGTCGGGAGAACGAGAGACGAGAGCGCCCCGGCGACACGTTCGGCGCGAACCGTAGCATTTGCACGCGCAGAAAAAGAAAGTCGCTGCACGAGGCGAACGGGTCAAGGTGCCCTGCTCGGCCGGGATGCAAGTGCCCGAGGGGTGCCGCTAAGAACGCAGCCTTGTCCCGCATTCGCGGGGCTCCGGATCGGGGGGGGAAAACGGAAATTCGGGGGGGCGCGCCCTCGGGAGCTTCCCCGGGATCGCCTTCGAACTTCGGAGCCGAAAACCTCATCCGAGGAAACCCTTTTCCCGAGCGACGGGGTTGGGGTCGTCGCCAGGTCTTTTCCGAGCGCCTCCCGCGGGAGTCGTTCGAGCCGGAGGCAGAGGTCGCGATTCGGAAGCTGAATTCGGGGGTTCGTTCGCGCAGCCGAGGCTTCGGAACCTTCCCCCCGCCGCGGCGGAAGTCGCTGTCGCCGCGTCGGGGTTCCGTTCGTCGCACATCATGTCGAGCGCCCCATAAAGCGGTTCGGTTCAAAAGTTCGACTCCGTTCAAGCGAAAACCACAAACTCAAAAGCTTCAAAAGCCTTTGGTAAGTCTATAAATAATTCACAATTGAATCTTACTCTATTCATTAGGATAATTTAAGGCCGGTTTGAATGAGGATTAGACGCGGACCCCAAATTTAAAACTCGAAGCCATTTGAGGCAATCATGATTCGTGTGTGGAAAAAATATAAAAATTGACTCTTGAAGTGCTTACGAACAAATTTAATCCATTCGGTAAAGAAATTCGTTTTACAGCATCCTAAGATTCATCTCCGCTTTTGAGATCGCTCTCGCTGCTGCTTCCTTTGCTCTTTTACGTGCTGGAGAAGCAGCCGAGGCGCGGCGTTCCGACCGACCAGCGGCGGCACGAGATTCGTTTTGGGACGCCAAAGACGACTTTCGGTGCTTGTTTCGTTCGCTTTTCCGAATTTTCTTTCCCTCGGGAATGGTTTCCGATTGTTTCCAGGCGCGACAACGATTCGCGGATGTTCGTCCTGATCCCGCGGCGTGAAATGCCGCAAAAGGAGCAAGGGTTTCCATATAGGTTTTGAAGGAATTTCGTTCGCCGAGGTATTTTGTGAAATGTTAAAAAAAAAATATTTCAAGGCATGTACGCTTAATGCGTGCGTGCGCGTGTGTATGCACGCATCTGTGAAGGTTGTTGCCAATGTATCAGCGTGTATAAGTGGATTTTGTGCAGACGGTCTCAGCAAATGGAGGCGAGGCAGCGATCGGGGAGTTTGATTTAATAACAGAATTCGTCATTATCTAACGCATTTTACAATTATCTGCGTAATTCATGCAAAAATTATGTGTTACTTTACTTTCTTGTGCTCCGTTCGACTTCCATTATTCTTTGCCACTCCTCTTACGGTGCCATTTGGGTTAATTTGCGAATGGAAAGGTGAACGGCACCAAATTATGGTAACTCCCAAATGTGAAAGCCGAAACTTTTTACCAATTTAGATAATTTCGCGCCGAGCTTCTGGGGAGTACGTGGCGCATTTTTAAGCTCTAAGCAGCTCCTCTCCACCCGAAAAAAAAGAAAAATAAATAAAAAAGCAAATCAACTGCGGGACACGCCGAGAAAACTTTGATTTTTGCGTCGCAAGCGAACCGGGAGATGCCACGCAACTGACTTTCCTCGTTTACCTCTGGGCGCTGTGGCGAGTTCCCAAGTCGGGAAAAGCGTTTCACGCGCTGCGGCGATCAAACGAGCGGTCGTAAGCGGGGAGCGGAAGTGTTCCTCTCGGATTTGACCGACCTCAAGTTTAATGGGTAAAGTGCGCAAAATAGTGCGAGGAAATACATAAGATGCGCTGGTTTATGTCTTCAGAATGGGGAAATCCGGAAGGCGACTGGCGGAGGTCGGTCTTACGGGGAGCAGCGGATCTTCCTCGGGCACCGGAAGCTTCCGAAGGTCCTGAATGCCGCAAAAGGCTGCTTCGTCCGCGCGAAACTTGTAATTTGCGGTAATCGGCTTCAAAATTCAGACCCAAAAACGTCAACCGGTTTTGCAAGAGATCGGCCGATCATCGTAATGTTATTAAGAATCATGTTCAACACTTAACCTATTAATATTTACCTTCTTAATGCAATTACTGCAAACGGTCCGTTTATCCAGCGGAGTTGTCGCGAATTTCGAACCCCCCCCCAGGGGAGCTGTTCCAGAATTGGGCGCACCGATTTGGAGCGAGCGATCGGGAGAGGGCCTCCGGGCGGCCGCGCGAGGCTCGGGACGGCATCGCGGAGGCGGCGGTCGGAAGGCGAGCGGGTGCCGGCATTCCGAGGGAACAATAGCCCCGGCTGTGATTGCTCTGCTTTGTGATGCGTGACGGAAGTTCGGGGTCACATTAATCCATTCATTGCACATCCAGCTCCGCAGTTTGATGAACTCCGCTCGGAGGAAGCGCCTTTCGGAGGAAAGCGGATCGCTCGAGTGCGGCGGCAGCATCGGGGATCGGGTATTGATCCGACGCTCCCGGCCGGGAAATTCTCCGACCAATCGGGCGAGCGGAAATGGATTCGCAGCTCTCCTTCCGGGACTCCGCAGCGGGAAATTCGAATCCCTTCCGCTGCGGGGCGGCCCCACTCCGCGCGGCACTCGAAACGTCCCCGCACGCAGCGATTTTCGCACGGTGTCCTTCCGTCTGGATCGGGACTCGGAGGAATTGCCATCCGTCGTCGGATCCTTTTTGCCGACGACGACCGCCGTCCTTTGGCGTCCCCGCCGACGTCGACGAAAACGGCCATTTCCCGGGGCCTTTTCACTCTCCTTAAGACTCCCGGAGGTTAAAATTTCGCTTCCCCGAAAAATAACCTAATATTACAATGCTTATAATTCCGCCCCTGTTGGGAGCCGACAGATTCGACGCCGAAAATGCCCGCGACGGCAGCAAATGGAAAAAGGGCGAAGACTCCGAAGGAGGAAAGCAGGCGGATCGGGCCCGCGGGAGCAGGCAGAGCTCAGCGTCGTCTGCAACGGAAAAAAATTATCCAATGAAACGCGTTCGGAGATTATTCAATTAAATGCGAGATATCGTTCAAAGGTTTTAAAAATCGTTCGCGGCGCCCAAATTTCTGCCAGCGCCGCGAATTTATCTACAGCGTTAATTTGTGCCAGATAAAAAGGAGTTTCTCGGGGGCGGAATCGCAGAGCCCAATTTTTCAGCCACGGGGCCTTTTTCTCCTTTAGTAGGACAAATTTATGGATCTGCCCGGGTGAAATTTTTTGGCGAGCAACCTTCACGCTTTGTGCTTCATCTCGATTGACGCCCTGACCTAGAGGCACGTAGCGACCGGTTCGGATCGCCAATCCACGTCATTAACTATTTCCACGACCGCAAATACCCTGCCACGTGAGTTACGACAACGCTTCGCGGTCCGAGTTCCTCGGTTCACAATCGGCGGCACCGCATTCCCCGGTGTCTCGTCCGCTTCCGCGGGCTCCTCCGAGTCTGCCGGGGCCGAGGCTGTGGGAAACGTCGGCAAAACGCTTCACTCGATCCCTCCGCGATAACGTTATTGCGACGGATTACACGCTTCCATGCAGTCCCACCCGGTTTTTCCCTCCCGAGTTACCCCTCCGGATCGCGTTCCCTTATCGGAGGCAAAAACCAGAACATCGCTCACGTTCGCAAAACATACAATTCCCTTACCGGGTCGAGCCTCGCCCTTCGCCTTCCTCCCGGTGCAGGGAGAGACGTCTCTCTCCGCAATTCGCCCTTCCGCTGCGAGTTCGCTCCTCGATCAAGCGTTTTCGGTCGGGTCCCGCTTTTCGCGGATCCCCCGAACGGTTCGCGCGGCTCCGGGGCGGGCCGCGGAAACCGAACGCCGGGCCGGAAAACGCGCGCGGCACCTTCCGCGGCGCGGAAGTTCCTCGTTTAGCGCTGCTCTTCGACCGGTGCATTCCACCGCGTACTTAAATCGCCATTTGAACGCTGAACAATTAACGGCGACGCACTTGAAAATTGTATCGAAGGCGACCTGAGGAAACGAGAACCATTTTCGTGATTTTTTCACGTTGTGCAAAATGAAATTATTCCCTTTTCAAACAACTTTTATTCATTTTTATTGAAACACTCCTCCGGCACTATTCACATCTACAAGTTATTTTTTATTTTTATTCTTTTCTCTTTTTTTTTTTTTTTTTTTTTTTTTTAATCCATAACTGAATCCAAAAAAATAAAATTGAAAAAAAAAATTCCAAACTAGGCAAACGGCAGACTTAAATTGAAGAGGAAAGAAAAAACGTATCATACACAGTGAAGGCGCTGAAAACGTCGAAAAGCTGAATAAAAGTGACACGTTTTCCAGAATTTTCCACAGTCCCTTATCAAACGTTCGATAAATACAGCGCAAACAAAAGTAAAATCAAAACAGGCAAAGGCAAAAAAAACACACAAAAAAAAAAAAAAAAATTCTATCGTCTACAGAAATTCATCTGTCATAAACGAAAATTAAGACAAAGAAAAATTAACCATTAACGCAAAAAATGTGAACAGTGGAACAAGAACAAAAAGTTATAATTATGATAATGATAATAATAATAATAATAAATTCATAGCCATCAGCGTAATCGAATCCGCATCAACGTACGCGAGCTGCGTACGGATGCAGCATTTAATTTAACGTAGACGAATTCGGCAAAGCAAAATCGTCTTCCATTAAATATAAATACAAACATTTTTTAAAGGAAGGGAAAAGAAGCAAAGCGGAGCTCGGGACACGCTGAAAGCTGGCGAATCGGGACGCGGCCGAAATAATCGCTTGGGCAAAATGCGAGCGAAAATTATGTTAGCTACGTTAATTACTCCGGCGGTTTGCCTTTCCAGGCTGCGCTCCGCGGGGAGCCGGAAGCCGAAGCCGGAAGAGGAAACGGGTCGAACGGGCGACGTTTCCGCGCGGAATTCGGCGCGCGAAAATCGTCCCGGAGGCTGGGAACGGTGCCTCACGTGCGAGGTCCACGCTCCTCGCACGTGCGCCGCTTTTTTCGTGTCGATCGCCGTGAAAATATCATCGATTCATCGATGCAATTAGCGCAAAGAAAAAGGGGGAAAAAAAAAAAAAAAAAAAAAAGCGCAAAGAAAACCGTATCCGATCCTTATTTCGAACGCGGGTTTCCAGAAACGGCGAAAAATGCGTTTCACGTATTAATGTTGATCGGTAACAAATGCAGAGCTTAGCCAAATAATTGCACGTAAACATAAGAGAACATTTTTTCTTTCTTCGCCTTAAATATACAAATATCTCTGATCCTTTTACAATACCTAATTTGTTTTTTTTTTTTTTTTTTTTTAAATATATATGGTCAAATTATAACATCGTATATACAAAATAACGTACATGAATAATTTATATGCGATTTCTTTGGTATACAAAAAAAAGAATTGTTGTTATTATTATCATTATTATCATCAGTTAACAGATAGCTGCTGGATTATTATTTTTCCTTAGACGAAGTACAAAACAATATAGTCACTTTTTTATTTATATATATATATATATACATACTTAAATCTTAAATCTCTGTCGCTTACCAATCTAAGTGAATAAACATTATAAAAATACGTGAAATAATGACGCACGGAATTAATGTTAAACTTTTTTTTTTTTTTTTTTGTGGCTGATTGTAACATTTAACGAAAATATCTTTTTGTGTGTATTTCTTTTCAAAATATATTTTTCAAATGAAATAAGTGTAATTTTCTTTTTATATTCCCCGTCCATGGTTTTTCTTTCCCAGCTCAAAATAACAAAAAGACGAAATCCAGACAACGAAATACGTTAAAACATAGTTCTTGATCCCTTTTTTATATAATGCGCTTTTCTAGAAATTTGAGACAATTTTACGGTCTTTTTATTGTAATTGAAATTCAAGTTTTGCTTTAATGCATTTGCCCCAATATATATATATATATTAGAGAAGGAGAAATAATGTTATTTTTATGTAATTTTATATATATTTTGGAAAAAAAAATATAATTTTTTATTCTACTTCCATTTCTCTTGATTAACGATTCTGTTCATATATATATATATATATATTTCCATGGAAATTTTTTAAATGTTAAGGCAATATGCAACTCGTTTACATACACATATGTGTATATATACATGATATTGTTATATGTAGCGGCAATGGCGTGCTAAGTAATATATTTCTAGATTGCCTGTAATTGTATAAATATATTTAAAGACGGAAAAAATAATTAAATGCCAAGATTTAATCAAAAAATAAATAATTTATTTATAAACGGAAAGAACTATGTATTACTTTTATTCGAAAAGGAAAAAGGCCGCAAAAGTTACCAAACAAAAAGATACGAATATGTAAATTTTTTTGGTGCAAAAAATTTACATATTTCGGTTAATAACATAATAAAATTAAAATTTACAAAAAAAATCAAATTTCGTTGCCACTGTGAAAAACCAATTTTTTTGTATGTGTAGATGAAATATTCATGGATGGCTGTTTGATGCGTATACAACATTTATATGTTCTTTTTTCTTATAAATATTGATCTACACTGATCACAGAAGGTATATCTTAACATGAATTACACTCAATGACTATAATATGAAATAGATATA
Source organism: Ricinus marginatus (assembly GCA_028565995.1). Lineage (NCBI taxonomy): Eukaryota > Metazoa > Arthropoda > Insecta > Psocodea > Ricinidae > Ricinus > Ricinus marginatus. The sequence goes on from JAOWBB010010920.1 coordinate 71,074, forward strand.
AGAATTTTAATTGAACGATTAGATATAAACTATATGTATACACACACACGGTTTCCTCGTGCATAAAATGTATCGCTTAAAATGAGAATAAAAAATATGCCGGATATGTATTTACGGTATCTCAGAATGACGAATTTGGACAATTTCGGCAAGATATACGTTTTTACAATTACGAAAAGAAAAATTATTTTAAATAAAATAATAGTTGTTGAGGCGGTATAAAATCTTGTGGTTATAGCCTATTTTACAAGGAAACTCAACAATGTATTATATACAAGCGTGGGAATTGTTAGATATTTATCTATATAATACATCCTGGGGTTTATTTCCCCGAATGGGTATAATAACAACCTAAGTTGCTTATATACAAAAATATTGGAAATCTTATTTTCCATGATTTTTACTGGATCCGCCATTTCGAATAACAGGATTTTTTTATATTGTTATTACAAAGAGAATAGGGGTCGCAGATTGTAATCATCCATTTTTCCCACCCTCTAAACCCTTAATCATCCTCAACAGGGGTGGAATACTTTCTTAACATTATCTTTCGTACTTAAGGATAAAAAATTAAATTGAATACGATTTTTCCAATTTTAAAAGCATCTTGTTAAATGATTCGTGGGACTGGCAATTAAAAATGCGGAAAACCCCGATCGGATTTTCGATAAATAATGCGCATTTCTTCTCTTGCTTATTTATTTATTTATTTTTTGTTTCTTCCAGTGAATGTTTCTTATGACGAGTCCAGAGGATTTCAGATGACCGGCCAAAACTTTAAGCGGTTCCGAAAGGCCACGGGATGTTCCGATACGTGCCCTGGAATTTCGGGCAAATCGCAATTTCCCGATTTTTAAATCGACTTTCTTGAACGGTTAAGTTGCCCAAAAATTCGAACCCTCGCATCGCAGTCTCGTCGTATGCGGCAGCAGCAGAGGCAACAGGACGACGTCGTTGCATTTTCTTTTTTTCTTTCTTTCTTAAATCATTCGACTTCACGATAAGCGAAAAATAATAAAAAAAAAAAAAAAAAAAAGGCGAATGTCATCCTATCCGGGAAAATCCGAACGGTTGCACCGTTCGCAGCAAAATTCTTAATTTTCTGTTCATTTTCGTTTAAAGAAAAAAAGGAGGATGACGTAAACGCCATAATTGTCCTGTATGTGCTTCGGATGACGATTGCCAACGTATTTTCACGCCATGTTGACGTTCACGTGCAATCACGAAGAAGCAAAGCTAGAAGTAAATAAATTAATTAAAGAAAAGCTACAAAAAAAAAAAAAAAAAAAAAAAAAAAAAGACGATATTGAAAACATTCCATCAAACTGGAAATGTTTGCGCATAATTTACGGTGGATACATCCGGAAAATGTACCAGTTACATGAAAAATGTTTCACAAGTGAAAATATTGATGAGATTCACATTCTTGAAAAATGTATGAGAAAATCGTTTATTGATAGAGTGACTCAAAGGCGACGCCATCTTTTTCTTTTCTCTTTTTATTGACCGTAATGTGCTAACGTTAAAAGTGGGAAAGGCGCTTCGGGAAATTGGCCCGCGGGGTGAAATTTCTGCAATCTCGCACGTTCGATATATAAAATTAACATTATTGGATCTCGAACGTGGCACAAATCGAACGGGTCGTCGGTTAGTCAAGATTACCGATTGAATTTTTTACCTTTATCACGAAAAACGTGGGAATTGTGAAAAGAGAAGATGATGAAAAAAAAAAAAAAATGGTTTCGTTTTTTCGCAGCAGAATTATCGGCACGCCGTTTAAAGAGTGGAAAAGAAAGAATCGCATTTAGATGTCTCCCGTGAGGGGGTATCATAAATAAATAAGTAAAAAAAAAAAAAAAAAAAAAAAAACGAAACCGCTTGGTGAATTGCGCACAGGCACCACTTGCAGCTACCGCCACGTCTTTTTGCATTATCAATTATTTACAGCATCAACATCTCCATATGTAATCTGATCTTTTCCACCTTATCAATTCACCAGGCATCATCACTTGTTTTTTTTTTTTTTTTTAATAAAAAATTAAAGCGTAAGCAGCGACACATTTGAAATTAAAATCGAAATCGAATAAGCGAGATAACGTGCGAAGCAACAAGAATAAGAAATTAAGTCAACAGGAATTAAAGAAATTAAAAAAAAAAAAAAAAAAAAGCAACCAGATCAGTTTGAGTATTAACATCTACATCTCGAATTTGTTTTGAATTGCATTATCATCCTTTTTACATCCCGTTTTTTTTTTTTTTTTTTTTTTTTTTATCGGGGCCCCGACTTATTAAACTAATATTGCTTGCGGGCATGTTTAATGTGGCGTGTAACTCATTAACGAAAAACGAGGCGGGCGGGA